>VYZX01002911.1:29497-45430 GCA_013401335.1 Brachypteracias leptosomus | reverse complement strand
GTGGGTAAAGCTGCTAGGAAAACAGGAAGAGACTATAACAACATTTATTAAAGGCTTTATTCAAGTGTTGTTATTCAATTCTAAATAACTCATAATAAGAAAAGGAGAACTGAAATTAAAATTACCAACAAACTGTGTTTGGTCATTGTAAATAAACCAATACACATAACCTAGTTGTAATGTGGGGAGCATGTTTGTAGCTTCTCATTATCGCTTTGTTGTGCAATGACATGCTGTACAGAAATGAACTGTAGTTTGTTTGGGTTTCTTTTAATTAACTCATTTTACTACTGGATTTCTCAGGGATTACAGACCTGGAAGAAGTAGCTCAGTTCCTGAAAGAAGGAATAATCATGAAAGATTTCACACATCCCAATGTTCTGTCACTCCTGGGAATCTGTTTGCCCAATGAAGGATCCCCCTTAGTTGTTCTTCCATACATGAAACATGGAGATCTTCGGAACTTCATTAGAAATGAGACTCATGTAAGTACATGGTGAGGTCTACCAAGTGGTAATGCAAGCCTAGCCACACCCTGCTCCAACACCACAGGTTATAAACCCTGTTAATTACGTTACATCTACAACTTGCTGCTGTTACTACACCTTAACCTTTAGCACTTGCTTAGGCTGGCACCGAGCCCGACCATGGTGCTGCCACTCCTTCCCTTCCCCCTCAAATTCCTCTCTAGAATGTTTCCCAGAAATTATCAGCAATAAGTACTTCTNGAATCTAGTAAAATTAATCAGATAGTCTTGTTCTCTGCAGAAATCACACTTGACAGAAAACTATTTTGCTTTCTAACTACAGATATTAATATTTATTAAGTGTCCAGTAAATAGTACATCTGTGAAGGAAAGCCACCATTACATATACATAATTTGATTTGGGTAAATTAATGCACATGCCTGGAGCTCAAAGTTCTATTTACCGAACAGGCTAATCTTACTTCTCATAGTAGGTTTCCCCATAGTAGTTTCTGTAGACTACCCCATTTGCTTGGCAGGAAAGCATAGGACCAAGAAGGATTTCTGTGTCCCTGATAGTTTATTTCACTGTTTAGACCATGAGAAAGAAAGCAAATTTTGCTCATCGTGTTTTAGTGACATTTTGCACTGGGAACTAGGCCATAGCAGGGACCATAGAGTGCTGCCTAGTGATGTGATCAGTCTATGATCAGTAGAGCAACTCTCAAACCATTCATGGCCAATACCACACTTCTAACACTCAACATTTTCCATGGAACAGGAGACCTGAGAGACTATAAGTCCACAGTGACCCTCCTTATGCAGCTTTCCAGTGAAGATACATCAAGGCTGGATAATCCAGTGGGTCATGTAGCATGGGCTTGCAGACCACCGAGAACCACCGATCCAGTGGTCGTGTCAGCTCCTAACTGCTCCCTTGTGCCTTACAGTGCCTCTTTTGACATACATCTCAGAGGAGAATATGGTGGGAATGGGCTGACATGGTTTTTGTGTTGATAGTCATTACAAGAACATGAAGCAGTTGTGGCACCAGCCTTGTCATTATTTATACTCTCCATCTACTTCAAGAAATATCAATTACACCACAAATAGAGTTTTTATTTTATTTAATGATGGTTTTATGTAACAGTAGTTTTATGTGTTAGTTATGAAGTATACATTACAAGTGTTGGGAATTGGACAGAAATGGAGTGTGATCACTTTCTTAAAGCATAATTGCCACTCAGTGGAAAATACCAGAAAGCTAGTACTATTAAAGCTGTTCTTGCTCATTTTTTACACAGGACATTTTGGGTGTGTGTATCATGGGACATTGCTGGATAATGATGGCAGGAAAGTTCATTGTGCTGTGAAGTCACTGAATAGTAAGTTACATGTTTAATAGTGAGACGTTACCATTACAAAGATAACTATGGCAAACTAATTAATTACAGTGTAGTGTACTTTCAGAAATAAAGATTCCTAGTTGCCACAGATCAGATTTGTCTCTGGAGCAATTCCAATGACTTCAGATTACCACAAGGCATTGGTATATATTTGTACATCAAATGAAATGCCAATGTATTTCCTCTACAAAGAAAAGGACACAGGAAAATGAGGGAAAGGCGGTGTCACTTTTTATTCTACTGACTACTGAAGATTTGGTTTTGGAAGTTAAATTGCTAAAGAGTGGGTAAAGCTGCTAGGAAAACAGGAAGAGACTATAACAACATTTATTAAAGGCTTTATTCAAGTGTTGTTATTCAATTCTAAATAACTCATAATAAGAAAAGGAGAACTGAAATTAAAATTACCAACAAACTGTGTTTGGTCATTGTAAATAAACCAATACACATAACCTAGTTGTAATGTGGGGAGCATGTTTGTAGCTTCTCATTATCGCTTTGTTGTGCAATGACATGCTGTACAGAAATGAACTGTAGTTTGTTTGGGTTTCTTTTAATTAACTCATTTTACTACTGGATTTCTCAGGGATTACAGACCTGGAAGAAGTAGCTCAGTTCCTGAAAGAAGGAATAATCATGAAAGATTTCACACATCCCAATGTTCTGTCACTCCTGGGAATCTGTTTGCCCAATGAAGGATCCCCCTTAGTTGTTCTTCCATACATGAAACATGGAGATCTTCGGAACTTCATTAGAAATGAGACTCATGTAAGTACATGGTGAGGTCTACCAAGTGGTAATGCAAGCCTAGCCACACCCTGCTCCAACACCACAGGTTATAAACCCTGTTAATTACGTTACATCTACAACTTGCTGCTGTTACTACACCTTAACCTTTAGCACTTGCTTAGGCTGGCACCGAGCCCGACCATGGTGCTGCCACTCCTTCCCTTCCCCCTCAAATTCCTCTCTAGAATGTTTCCCAGAAATTATCAGCAATAAGTACTTCTCATTTCCCATCCATAAGCCTCTTTATAAACAAATGTGTTTATGAGACCTAAGTCAAGGGGCCCAACCATCTGCTGGTTTTAACTGGCATATCTCTGCTGACTTCAGCACAACTGTGCCAGTCATCACCATCTGCTCTTCCAACTCTTAGGTTAGGGATCTTCATGTCCAGTTAGTGTCACAGTCCCATTATTATCAATATTTTTTCATCTTACCTTAAGAAAGAAAACCACCAATTGTTATACAAATGATGGGTACTCCATTATCAGAGATTTTCCCCGTTTCCATTGAAAAGACTACAGATTTCTTAAAAAGTGCCTCACTGCTTTCTCCCAAATATGAGATTACAGGTCTTGCCTCAGGTAGTGTAAGCCCACTTTATACTGTAGTATTTCACCCATTTCACGGTACTAAGACAGTATAAAGTGACTTCTGAGCCAATAGGATTTGACCCCTGCCTCTATGGTAATCAACAATAGCCAGTACAATTTCTAAAAAATGCATTTTTCATCTACAAGCACAAGGGTCTGTGAATAATGCCATGGTCCTTACTGAACTACAGAGAGTAATGAACGTTGTTGAACAAGATTGTTCCACAGAAGATAATTATATGGAGCAATGCGAACAATAGAAAATCTGTGGGACCTTACTATTACATAACAAGTCATGCTGTTGGATAAAAGAATTAAAGGTTTGTGTTTATACTTGTTTTGATATTTAGCATTTTCAGTAAAGTCTCACCAACGGAAAGCATTGCCTATCTTTGCAGAAAATCTTCCTCTGGTAACTTCTAAGATCTCATTTGCCTTTTTCTTGGCATCATACTGATGATAGCTTGCACTTGTTTTGCCCCAAACAGGACTTTTTTCTTTCTTGGTCTTTGCCAGCTGATCAGTTCCAAGTTCATCATTAGCACCTTCTACTGAGTTATATGATATTACTCTCAGTTCACAAATGTGATTTTTGCCCAGGTCATGCTGCTTATGCTGTAAACTCCACTCTTCTGGAGTCTGTCAGCTTTTTTTATTTCTTAAAGTGTGTTTCCTCACTGGAGGTAAGAACTTACACCAGTTTTACTACAAGCGCCAACCTGTCTTGATCATTCTGGTGGCAAGACAGGCATGTCAACAACTGAGTCGCAGCAAAAAATCCAGTCTGCTCCTTGGTTTTCTGCATTCATTGTATCACAAATGTTTGTATTTTACAGAATCCAACAGTGAAAGATTTAATTGGATTTGGCCTTCAGGTCGCAAAAGGGATGAAATACCTTGCAAGCAAAAAGTTTGTCCATAGAGACTTGGCAGCAAGAAACTGCATGTAAGTACAAACATCCAGTTCCAGCCACGTTATCACACCTGTCTGTGCAAGACAGTGAGATGAGATAAATGAAGTTTCCAGAATTCTGCTTCTTTAGTCAAAATGGAGTGTTTATTTCATTGTTTCATAATGATACTGTTGTTTTTCTTGCATAGTGATGAGCTACTCAGCTTGCTACAGACTCATTTCTCACACATAAGCTTTTTTGAGTGTGGGAAATAAGGAAAGTTGAGGTGAAAGTGGAGCCTCTCAAAATCATTGGTTAGAGAGTTTAAAAGGCATCTCCTAAGGGAAGTTAAACTGCTGTTGTCTCAACTTGCTGTGCTTCCACCCAACCTCAGTACGTCTCTGCTGCCGCACCTAGCAGAAGGGAGAGGAACACAGGGGAACTTTGTGAGAAAAACGGGAACACAAAGAAACACCAGTGAGACCTCTTGACAGCAATCTTTCATTACATGAGTATGAGCTTACTTTGGCTCAATTGCACGCACAAATTAACGCTAAAAAATCAGAGCATGCAAAGCATCTCTGGGTAGCCAGACAGTTCAGTTCACACAAAGACTAACGGGTATAGGAGTCGCCGATACTATTATGCTGATTCATCAGCTATGTTGTGAATTAATGAGGTGCAAGATTAAATGTTAGAGTTTATTTTTAGCACATCATAATCTGGAACTCTGGCTGTAAAAAGTTTATTCACCTGTAACATCAGATTTATGATTCCTTTTTCAATGGTGCACACCTGTGGAGCTGAAAAGCCTCTGAAAAAGAATGTTTTCTTACAGCTGCTGTTTTTTTAAAGGAGGAGAAAAGCCACAAGCAACATGATTTTCAGGTTTCCTAAGAAGAAAGGAATTGGGTTATTAGATTGGGTTCATCTAATCAAAGTCCAAATAGTGGCAACAGGACATTGCCTCTGGCCCATCTAATCTAGTTAGAGATGTCCCTGCTAACCGCAGGGGGGTTGGACTAGATGACCTTTGAAGGTCCCTTCCAACCCAATGCATTCTATGATTCTATGATACTGTCTCTTCCTTGGGTGAGGAGGGAACAGCTATCAAGACGTCTCACATTGTTACAACTGAATGACTGGTTTTTTACTTCTGTATGGCTCAGCACTTCAGACCCTGGAGAACTGCTGCCACATGAGAGAAACACATAGGGTTGAAGACCCACATTCCCCAGTGGCCACTGCAATCCAGCACTCAGAAACGCAGCCCCCTGTCCATCAGAAAGGAAGCCAGGATGCAAATACAGTCCCTGTGGCCTCTTGACTCTATTCTGCTATCCTGGAAGAGGTGCAGGAAGCTGCTATGGCATAAGCTGTCTCCTGTTGACCCATCAAAGTTCCCTCCTACTCCCTTCATTGGTATTGGTTTAGTTATTTCATCAGTAAATACAGCAGATGGCTGTGTGCTATTCAGAGGGATGGCACAGATCAGAGAGTTGTTCACACAGAAACCTCATAAATTCAAGACAGGGAAATCCCACGGGTAGAGGCTGAGAGAGACAGGATTGTTTAGCCTGGGGAAGGCTCAGGGGGATCCATGTGTATAAATACCTGATAAGGAAGATGAAGCCACATTCTTCTTAGTGATGTCCAGGGACAGGCCAAAAGGCAGTGGGCACAAACTGAAGTGGAGAAAATTGCATTTAAACATAGGAAGAAACAGTTTTATTGTAGGATGACTGAACAGTGGTTCAGGTTGCCTATAGAGGTTGGAGTGTCTCCATCCTTGCAGATATTCAGAACCCAACTGGTTATGGTCCTGGAGAACCTGCAGTAGCTGACCCTGCTTTGAGTGGGGAGATGATGATCTTCAGAGGTCCCTTCCAGTGATTGTATGATTCTGTAAAGAAGCCCCAAAGCAGTTGTTTGCTGTGACTAGGTCCGCATATATGATGAAGGATAGGCTCAAGCACACCAACACCCATGTTATTTTTTCTGACAATGATACTATCAGGACAAACACTAAGATTAGGAGAAGCAAAGCTAGTGAGATGTGGTATGGCAGAGCTGTCACCACAGCAGAACTTTCCTTATGCCACCAACTTTCCAAGTACAGAGAGCAAACACATCCTTAGTTACAGGACTACATTATTATATACGAGCAGTTACTGAGATAATGATGGGTCCTTCCTTATCAAAATTGAGAGTGAATAGGAAAGATGATGCCTTTACTTGGAAATAAAAATGAGAGATTTCTAAGGATACGGAAGAAGAAACAGCTGTGGAAGAAATGTTGTAGCACTCAATCAGGATGTATAGGCTATTAGCAAAAATCATTTTATACAGAGCAATTGTTTTAAAAGAAATGTAATTCATATTATATTATCAAAAGAATATCAGTAATTTCCTGAGTTCATTCACTGTGTTAAATGGGTGTCAAATAAACTTTGCTGCACTTTTTGTTTCACTGTTACATTAGCTAATAGACCCAAGATAAAGTACTGCCTTCCAAAGTCACAGACTCAAAAATGCAAGTCACTCATTATAATCCACCATCATTGTAAATCTCGCCTGCTTAGTTGCAGATAATACTTTTTGTTGTTTCTCTAGGTTGGATGAAAAATTCACTGTCAAGGTTGCTGATTTTGGTCTTGCTAGAGATGTCTATGATAAAGAATACTACAGTGTGCACAATAAAACAGGAGCTAAACTGCCAGTGAAATGGATGGCTTTAGAAAGTTTACAAACTCAGAAGTTCACAACAAAGTCAGATGTGGTAATGTACAAACATATTTGTATCACCTCTTAATTTCTCTTATATTGCCTGAGGCAGCTCTCTAGTATTTAATGAATGGACTAACTCCAACCCAAAATTTATATTTAAATCTAACTTCAGTTCACATAAGAATAAGAGACTGGTTTTACATCCAGAAAGGGTATTTGTCGTGATCACAAAGCAACAAGTTGTTGACCCGATTATCTGTTACTGCTCAGGAAAGAATTAGGAGTTTAATCCCACTTCAAGGGAAACTAAGGACATTCCAAGAAGCCAAGTTGGAGCTGAACCCTGCTATAGGAGGGGCTCCGGAAAGCTTGACAAAACAGGTTAACTTTGAGACTCATAAAATTTAATAGTTCTCAAAAAGACATTATTTGCTTTATAAATACTGACTGCCTACAGCAATTTCAAGTATTACCTGGCCATTTATAAAGAAAAAAATTATAAGATGAAGTCATTAGTTGGCTAGATCACTTTGTATTTTAGCTCTTCTTTCAATCCAGATTCAAATTAGCCTGTGATGCATAGAATTTTCACCATGTGTATTCCCTTCAGTCTGTATTTACACAGGGTTAGTCAGATCATCAGCTCATGTAAATTGGCAGAGCTCCATTAACCTCAAAAGTAGCAGGCCTATAGGCTTTTTCTTTTCATTTACTTAGTTGAGTTTCTCTGGCTGTAATTTAAGTGGCTTCTCAAGTCCCTACAGCATTTATTAGCCCACTTAAAAGGAAGCTGAATGCAGTAAAACAACTTTTCAAAGGGAAAATCCATGCATTTGAATGCTTAAATCTGTCAAACCGTCTTCTAAAACTGGAATGTAAAGCCCTCCAACCCCGTAACTTATTATTTACTTCTTTGTTTTCTTAGTGGTCCTTTGGCGTGTTGTTATGGGAACTTATGACAAGAGGGGCACCACCTTATCCTGATGTAAATTCTTTTGACATAACTGTTTACTTATTACAAGGAAGAAGGCTGCTACAACCTGAATACTGCCCTGACCCACTGTAAGTAGTTTGCAAGCCTTCTGCAAATGCTGCTGGTTCTAATATTATAGTAGGTGAGACTGTGGGAGTAAAAAGGATTGGTTTTTTTCCTTTTTACATGATTTCGTAATTGAACACTTCTTTTATTTGAATGGCAGGTATGAAGTCATGCTGAAGTGCTGGCATCCAAAACCTGAGATGCGTCCAGCATTTTCTGAACTTGTTTCAAAAATATCAACAATCTTCTCCACTTTTATTGGGGAACACTACGTTCATGTCAATGCTACTTATGTCAACGTGAAGTGCATTGCTCCCTATCCTTCTCTTCTATCATCACAAGACAACACAGACATGGATGTTGACACATGACGGGTATGTTTGAAATAGAGGAGAATCCATTCTTAGTTGTATAAACAAAAAGCGAAACGTTTTGTCCACTACTTTTTACTGCCCAGTCTTTGTGAGAACACTGTTGCACATGTTTATGTTGTTGCCCAAGTTGCACTAGTACAAGGACATGATACCATATTGTTTAAGGCTATGGGATTCTATAAACCATCACAGTAATTGCCCAGTATTTGGACAACTGCATCAATTTACCAAATGGAAACGTTGTGTGCTACCATCCAGAGCTAGTTCCCACTAGCTCTCATTAATGTGTGCTCAGTCCCAAGAACAAAGATTCATCATTAATGCCATGAAGGAGAAAGTAGAATACCAATCAGTACGGCTGGAAGGACTATTACTGTTGCATGTACTTTAGGATAATGAGCAGTGCAGAAATGGTTTTTCACACAAAAGGCTAAGACAAACAATGAGAGTTACAAGAGTTTATAATGTATTTTCCTCCCGCAAAGTCCAAACTTTGCATTTTTGCACTACATCAACAAGGTTTCTTAGAACATAAGCAGCCAAGAGAGCCATCATCATGGTTAAATGTCTTAAGAGAAATCAACATCAAAAAATGGTGTACAGTAAAGTAAATATGTCAGTCTTGCCAGTCCCGCGGTGTAGTCAGACGGTACATAAAATGGGAAAATCATCTAGCTTATAAGCATTCCTAGTGTCAACTTTATTCCAACGTTCAACCACATCTTCTAGTCAAACGGCCTATATCAACAGATCTCTTGCTGAAAAATGCAAAGCCTCCTTTCAATAAAGAATTAATCACTCCCTGAGAATAAAAACTTGAAGGCATCCTTATTAAATGTCAGGCCCATCACTGGGATGTAGTAATATGGGTGGCATTATTCTAGAGAGGAAGAGGAGACAGGCAGGCTGGCAACCTTAGGGAGCTGCTGTCTGGTGAGTCATACGGTGAGAAGCTGAAGATGTGCCACTTACCCTTGGGTGGGGCTGCCACCAAAGGTGAGTAAAGAGCAGAGGTGTTGCGGCCAGCTCTGACCTAAAAAGATGCTGCCAGAGCAGGAATGTTGATAACTTCTTTGTGCCAGCCCTAAAGAGATGAGAAGACCAATCAAAAGAAGAAACAGCTTTAGGCCTCCCTAGCCTCTTGGATCACACAATCCAGTGAATTATGATACCTCCTTTTATTCCTAAATCATGACCAGAGAAATGATTTTGAGGAGAGATAGTAAATAAAACTTTCATCCACTAGGGAAGAGTACTATAGCTTTAGGGCAAGCATCACATGTCATTTCTGTTCCTGTGGAATTCTGTGCATACTACTGTATAGCTTGTTTAGTATAGGATAGAACTGGGTTTGTTGGTGTAAACACATAAAGTATTATATTTTTATATTAAAAAAAAAAAAGTTTATTTTTAATGACATTTACAAAGTTTGGTTAGGCCACAAAATACTGCACTGTGAACATTTCAGAAAATGTATGTCAACTTACATGATTCATACATTGTAGCAACCTTAAAAAAAATACTGTGTAAATATTAAAAAGAAAAAGAACTGACTGTAAACACACTCCACCCTAAGTATAATATCTCCATTGCTGCAAGCCAACCATTTTAAGATCTTCAAAGAGAGGTAGTGCAGATAAAGAGCTGATATAGGGGAGATATATTGTTCTTGGGAGACAGTGTTATAACTGAAAGATTTATAATGAGGGCAGAGTGTGTAGGCAAACTACGAGCAGATAATATTGTGTTGTGTTTCATCACCACTTTCATTTCAGAAATGAACTTTCATGTCTGCTGAGAGCAATACTAATTGTAGATTGCTCAAGGACAAAAGGCTTTGCTGCAGGCAAAAAAAAAATCATCTCTATGGTTGTTAAAACAGCTAAGGAAGTTTATGACACGTAGATTTGGAGAAGATACTCCAAACTTGTACATACATGCTTGAGGAGTGCTGCAATGTGAAACAGAGGACATTTTTACTATTTATGAGATTTTGCTTAATAAAGTTAATGTTGTGTCTGGGACACCTGTAAGAATACGTGATTCTGGTAAAGATTCGATGTTAGTATGTTCATATATCTACAAAGAGCTGAATGGTACTTATGTTTATAGTTGTTGTTACAACCTAATAAACATGTTATTAAAATGAAATTATTGTAATACTTTACTATCCGAGTGCTGTAATTACTCTTAACATTTGACTGTTAAGCTGATAGAAGTCTAGACTTTATCTGACTAGCATAGGAATAGCAACCTGTGGAACTGTGCAAGAGACAGGAAAACTCAGAAACATAAAAATATGGACAGTGCACCAATAAACCAAATACACAGTTCCTCAGCCTCCAACCCATTAACAGATCAGAAAAAGGTCCACAATATTTGTCATGAACAACTATAGCATAGTCTGTCTGAATAGGAGGTCTTGTCTAGCCACAGGCTGCAGCCATGTAGAGCCTTAAAATTATCTGTGCAGTTAAGAGTTGGGGGTGACGTTTGAAGCTTGGAATTTAGGCATTATAAAGAGTACCTGCTTGGCCCAACAAGGATACCAGCACTTGCATTTAGCATCCAAGCACCCTAATCAGTCATGATCCACAAGAAACTTCAAGCACCTGGACCTCTGTCTTTCATGGTCATCCATCACACATTTATCTCTGCGAGGTGCTTTGTATCTGTGACACCTGAAGAGAGAAGGCATTGCAGTCCCCAGTGGTCTTGGTTCTTCTCAGGGAACAGAAGCCAGCCCCACTCTTCTCCCATGCGTTTCCTCCCGGTTACATTAGATGCCTTCCACTGAATTCACAAGTTCACTTTTGTGAAGTCTATTTTAAGCAAGTACCCCACAAAGACCCCACGTGCACTGTCCCATGCCACTCAAACCAGACAACAATCTCATTTCTCCAGCAGCTTACCTCAGGGGGACATTTTATAGTAAACTCACTCAGAAATATTTTAACACACAAAGTCTCAGCTGATTACAACCAGCATTTATATGCTCTTGTAATTTCAAAGTATGAAGCAAACCAACATCAAGACACATTTTCTCCAGACACATTTACTTCTTAAATGAAAATATATATGCTGTTTCAACTCATACTGTATTTTCGGGGGGAAAAAAAAGGCATTGAAAATATCAGCTAAGGATGGAAACATTCTTCTGTTGTGTCACAAGCCAAATCCAGCTAAAAGGTCTGACATTGTTTATTCTCATTATTTACATCTAATATATTTTCCAACACATTTTCAGGATTTCCCTGAAGTCAGTAAAAAATCTCCAACATTTTACCACAGTCCACTATTAATACCAGGGTCTTCAATTGAAACCAGCCTAACACACAGCCAAATGATGGTCTGAACTTAAATACCTGATTCGTAACACATTCCTTTGATTACTTCTCATGATTTCTAAGGGATGCTATATATTGCATTTTTGAAAGGGTCAACAGAATCACAAGCTTCCCATGCTCAGTTTTTCATCCTAGTAACTTTGTTTATAGCAGGTACACAGTGCAGCAGATCTTCAACTGACTTACACTGGCAGCTTTCCACCTGCATGAATATTAACATTTGACCTGTGGTCAAAATGTTGCATAAGAAATACCCTACACAAGAGCCAAGAGATTAAAAAAATAGGGAGGGATGTCCTCACCCAAAAGAAATTTTCCTGTTGATTTCACACACATTTTTTAGTGCACCATTAACTCAATCATCTTAAATAATTTGCCCATATTAAGGAAGATTTTTAATACATCCATCAATATTCTAAAATCAAGAAAACTGCTATATTCTACCCTTAGGTTGCTAAGGCTTTGCTTATTGCTAATTTTATGTCTCTAGTATTAAACTGAATCATGACGAATGGACCTACGCACCTTATGTAAATAAATGAAGAGGAAAGGTAAGATGCCATTTCTGTTACAGTGGCAGAAGCAGTGCAGGTGAGCAACTGTAAAAGGGCATCAAAAGAATTTTAAACCTAAACATGGAACCCTTCCTTCAGAAATTTTGTTTCTGGAATTCATCCAGAACGCTATATCACACAAAAAGGTCGGTCATAGCAGATAAATTAAATACAAATCCTAATGGTTTGTTGGGGGGGGGTTTATTCAATAAACAAAACAACTAGTCCTGAGAAATTCTAATTTCCATTATTTTTAACAAATAGGTCATGAACTGAGTTTTCTGAGCATCAAAGAAAGACACAGGAAATCCTAGGATTCTGCCAGACTGATTAGTAAAAACATTTACAAGAAATTGTGATCTCACAGACAGCAGGGAGATTTCAAAGCAACTTGATTGACTCAGCAGATAGCAGCCCAGAGATCAGTCTCTCACCCTGGAACTGGGGCTGTGTGCTCTGACATTAAGCCTGAATTTGCCTTTTGAAATCCCCATCCATCTGCTAACACTCAAGGTGTAATCACTTCCAATGAGGATGGAGAAAGACTCTTTCTCTGATTAAGGTCGAGCACTTGTAGTCACTCCACGACCTCCTGAGGGACAGAGAGAAAAGGTTTCTGTTTTGTAAGGAACACTGCTTCCCTGGCTGGTGCTACTATTAACTTCAGTACTTTCCTTTCCAGAGCCAACAGCCTCCTCACGATACACCATTCCTGCAGAGAGACCCTTAGCCGAGGCTAAATCCCTGTTGGGGTCATCTCAGGGAGACCCTCCTAGTTGAATGACAATCAGGTGCAGTCACAGAATGGTTTGGGTTGGAAGCAGCCTTAAAGATCATCTAGTTCCAACCCTCCTGCCATGGGCAGGGACACCTCCCACTAGATCAGGTTGCACAAGGCCCCATCCAAACTGGTCTTGAACATGTCCAGTGATGGAGCATCCACAATCCATATCTATCTGCATACACAGTCCATCCAAATCAGACTTAAATAGGACACTTTCATATGCAGACCACACTGGCTTTTAGTTTTTCTGTTGTTAATGTATTTGGGGCTGGAGGGAGTAGGAGGGGCCTGTTCAGATTTCTTTTCCACCTGTTGCCACCACATCCCTTCCTCACTGGGTCCGGAGTTGGCACAGAAAGCCCTGGGACAGCAGACTGACTTCTGGGTCTGCAACCTTACAAGGATACCGAATTCAAAAAAGTAGCATGGTTATAGTTACGGATCTAAGTGAACATAGCCAGATTTTGATTGCACAATCCAAGATAGAACAGCAAAAAAAGGGTTATTTGTTAAATTTGGCTTCCATGTGCTTTTCGCTTTCAGTAGTAAGTACTTTGACACAACCTAGTTCTGTGAGGAGGTTCATTAGGATCTGCCGAATGTCTTCTCATATTCATTATGACAATTTAACAGAGAAGTCATCCTCGTTCAGGCCTCTGAGGCCCTGTGAATCTCTACAAACACTATGTATTAACAGTTGCCAGAGTTCTAATTACCAAGCGCATGTTGAGCCCCTCTCTGGTACAAATGAGAGCTGAATATCCTCCTCTAGGGTGTGAAAAGTGTTATTGCCAAAAACTTTAGGGTGCATGACCAAACATGGGCACCTCAGCTGCCATGAGGTTGCAGCTCACTAGGACAGTTGGCATGCTTTGCAAGTGTGACAAAATTAACACAAACGCTAAAAATACAGTTTAGAGCTTTAATTAGGAAGGCAAAAAGGCCTTCAGACAACAGTGGTATATTCTCTATCTTTTGTGTGGCTCAGAAGAAAAAAAAGGCAATTTACGAAAGACAGCGGAGCTGCAGCCTGTTGGAGCTCATGGTGCAGAATTCATGACAAAAACATGCCATGACAACACATATGCCCTAGTCAGCAAGTGGGACATAACAAGAAGTGAGTCACATCCAACTCCAATTGTATGCTAATAGTTTTCTTAAGAAAAGCTCTTTCTTAGAAGAGGTTACTGCTACGAGAAGGAAAATCATCTTTAGAAATCAAAAACACTCTCAACATGTAACTTTTGCATTTTGTAGAGAAAAGTAATTATCTGAATAGCTTCTTCATTCATTTTCAGCTACTGGAAATATATTTATCGAAATTATCTTGTCTATTAAATTACTAGCCATGCCTATCTAAGATACCTGTCACCTGGCCACAAGAGCCATTAGAGTATTTGAAGCACTTCCCTCAAAGGTCACCAGCTCAATAATTGTAAAAAAGCTCCAGACTGCTCGTGTCCTCCATATGCCTCTGAGCACCAAATTGTTGCAGCTGTTGGCAGAACCTTTGAACAGCAGCTTTGAATTGGATGGGAAGAGGGTAAAAGTTTGTGAGGCCCACGCAGTCCCGATGAACGTTGAATCATGTCACTGAAGTGAGGAAAACAAACTCACTTCATTCACAAGTGTAAACCTGGTCTGTTATATGAAATGCAGGTAAATAAATAAAGGGCATCTATGCTGGGACTATTTCTACTTCTCTCTTTCCTTTTTGTGAATATTAAGTTTACTCAAAAATATCCTGGAAAATACATGTATATCTGCAACAACAATAATAAAATATATTTGCTAGGTATCTCGATATTAATTTATAGCAGTAGGGTTTTCTTAAGACCATCGCCAAAATACAAAGTGAATTACTTTAAACTATGTTTAAGTCTATGTCATATGTCTAGGAGAATGAATGCCTTCAAAATATATCTGCCTGCCTATTTGGATAAATGAAGGGAATTCTCTTCTATCAGCCATTCTAGGCATCTTTAAGTGGGTTTTGCTTCTTCTCAAAGCTGGTTGGGGAGGAGTCCAGGGAAACTGATTTTGCATGATTTGGCAGAAACCAGAGTTCTTTGTAGTACTTGAGGATTCTGCTGTTCACCAGAACTGACTTACCAAATACTTTGTTTTTTTTCCTTCTACATAGTATCTTCAAACTACCAGAAGACATCCCGATATGGAGGTTCTGTGTGCAAGTATCTACCCAATATTATTTTCTGCAAATGATCCTGAATAGGAAGATAATGTCTGGCTGGTGATGATCAATATAAATAAAACCTTACTGCTTCACAGGACAGATCATTATCAACAAAGCACTTTCCCCAGGCACCCCCTTCCAAAGTCCCTGTAGTACTTACCGCGACTGCGTTAAAATTTATGTAGTCGTATATTTTACTGCATAGAACCTTAAATGCTGTTAAAATAGTAACTTCATTGCAGGGAAATTGGTGTCCATGAAGGTTAATGGCCCATACTGAAAGCCAATAACAAATGTCCTTTCTTAATGAAATGCTTGGTTTAGATCATATTTGTCATACTGTACTTATGCACGAAAACAGAATCATTCATAAAATACAACATAGAAGAGCAACACTCTAGTATTTTCAACCTGGATTCAGACTAACAAGATCTCATTTCAGTGGAAATTTGAAAAAAAACCCCACAACTTCCTTTACCATCTGAATGAGAGTACAGAAACTTTGTCCATCATTCATACATGCAGCCACAATCCGGAAATTAGAGACTGCAATGAGATCAAAGGATTTTACTGCTCAAGGTACCCAACACTATTTTCTACATATTTAATATCACTCCTCCCCACCCCCTTCACTTAGTTATTTACTACCCCTAACAGCTATGTCAAATTTTATGAGGAGTATTTCTGAAAGCTGGAAAAGCTTTCTCTGGAAAGAAGACATCTGTTTGAAGCGTTCCACTCCACGATCTGACATGCTTCCCAGATGTAT
>VYZX01002908.1:24873-48207 GCA_013401335.1 Brachypteracias leptosomus | reverse complement strand
ACTGATCTAAGAAGACAGCCTGATGCAAAGCATCATCTCCCAAAGGCCCTTCTGTCTACATAGTTTTGAAACATACACTAAACCAGCTGCCAAACCTGGCTTTTAAATAGAGGCTACAAAAAAGGTGTTCTGCATTTTCACTGCATGCTACTTTACAAAGGAAAGAAGCACTGTCTGGCTACCATATAGCCAGGCAAAAGGGAGCTGGCTTGCAAGTGATTAAAATAATGAAACTGGAAAGGATTAGCCACATTATCCAAACATGAAGCAATAGGCTAGTCAAACTAATCCCTGAGGAATAGTTAAAGGAAACAAATGACATGATAGACATAGGGTTACTTCTTAGTAAGATAGCATTAAAGCATATGGTACTTGCACTCATGTTCTGCTCACATATTTTCTGAAAGCATATGCAAACAGGGAGAAGGTAAGCCGACGTGTCTGTGTGACAATATTGAACTCATTTTATTTCAGATTCTGCATGTCTTATCTGACTTTTAAAAATAATTAAAGTGTTATTAGACTGGCTGATATCAATGGAATATTCGCATCCTGTGGAGCCCTTAATTGCAGGAAAAGAAGGGTAATGATCCAGGTTTTAATACAACTGTGTCCATTGTGCCCTGTTGGATGGATTCATTATGCAGTGAGTGAACATTTTTTCCTCACTATTTAGTTATTTTGGAACTGTAAGAAGTAATTCTAGTGTTAATTGTAACATTTATATTTTAGAAGGATATATTAGCTCCAAATATTTTTTCTTTTATAAAAACTAATCACATTTGGAAATTATACCCCAGCTCTGTATTCATGTATTGTTACATTTTTGTCCATATGGAAATTTGAGTAATGAATTATTGCTAGACCTATTGACATTAAAACCAGATAAAATAAAGCATGTAGTAAGTATTTCTAGAAGACCTAATCCAAAGTGGGTCAAAATCCAGAGCCCATTCTCTAAAAGAGAGTCCTTCCAATTTCATATATACACTAGGAATATATATTTCACATATATACTAGGAATGCAAAATAAGGGTAAAAGCTTCATTCTCATTGAAATTACCATGCATACATGGAAGGACTTAGATGAAGGACAAAACAGAAACTAAGCTGCTAATAATTAAACTTTTGATTACTTGAAGGTGAACCACAGGTATGGGCTTTTACCTGGGATGGACAAGGGCTCTGGCAGAGCTGTAGACATCTACTCAACACAAACCTTGCCTGAACCAATTCACACACATTCACTTATCCCATGCAAGTAAGCCCAAACGGCCATCTTTCTATCCCTTCAAGCCAAGTGCAATGAATACCCTATTATATGATTCTTGACTCCAGAGGGATTTTTTAGGGAACAAGGAATATCAAGTACTACATTGTACCAGAGATGGCTCTATCCTTTATAGATTTTCTGACTGATAGGTAGAACATAATTCAGAGGGATATCAAAGTCCTTCAATCAACTATTATGAATTACTCTACCCACAAGGTTTCTTAAAGCTGATCAGTTACTAGCTTCTGTACTGACACTTGAGGGTGCATAAACTTACCACATTTTTCTCTCAGTTTAATGAGATGCTGAGCATTTTCATTGTTCATATTCAAATCTTACCTCGTTAAAGATCCAATAAACAATTGGTTTCAATAACATCCTTTGACAATGATTTCCCCAGGTTAATTGCATGTGCTATCTGAAAAGTGTTTCCTTTCGCTTTTTATCAGCTGCTTGATAAAAGTATTTTTTTGTAGCCTTTTTAGAACAGCTGAATTTGGGAAGAGCTTATCAGATTCTGGAGGAGTGTAATCATCCATCCTACCAAGTGATATATTAGATCATTTATTTGTGGCAAGACAGACATTTCAATAGTGCTTATTGTTTCCCATAATGAAAGGTTTAAATCTTCCTTTAGGTTCCTCTGAAATTTAATTTTTGTTGATGGAGACAAGCCAGTTTGTTCAAGATTTTTTTTATGTCAAGGCTTCAGAAATCCCAAACTATTAATTATATTTTTCCACTCTCTATGTTGTGAAAAAAGGAGGTGGAGGAAATCAAGTACAATAGAAGATTTCACACACCTAAACTTTAAAAACAATAAATTCTTTCCCTTTAGCAGGATTATTTATTGAGCTGCTATTTAGTCACTGAAAAGGGATTTTGTCATACACTCTACGCCACTCATGAAAACTGCATCTTATTGTATTTCTGTATTTGCATCTGGCAGAAGTACACAATGCAAGTGACAAATTTATCTCCTTAGCTAAGTTAACCCCAGAAATGCCCTTTCTACTGGAGAACTAAGGCTCCATGAATAGTGTGTTTCAAGCCTGAGTGGCTTGACTGTAAATTCCCTTCTACCTACCTTTAAATATTATTGCTTACCTTAATTAAGAAGACCACTATGTTAGCTAAACACATTTATTGTCAATACAATATATTTGTATTTCAAATTTGAATCACTAAAATCATTGATACATAGTAACAAAAGCCTTTATCCTACAATCATTGCTTAGATAACACTCACACTATCAACAGTACAGCTTCCATGGCTGTATGCTTGTTTCCTGCTGTTCAGTTTTTAGTCCAGGAAAATCTGTGCTTTCTCTTCTCATCTGCAATGAGTTCTGGGTTAATGGACAAAGGCCTGAAAAAAATTTTCTCTGAGAAAATCAATAATGATTTGTGACATCTAACTTCAAAAAACATTGTTTCATAAAAGTAATAGACAATGAAACACTAATCTACTAAGACGACTCTGGGTTCCAGACCACCTTTAATTTCATTTTCCAGCAGCTGAAGCACTGTACAGCAAAACAGCTCTTGGTTCTCTGGAGAAGTTGTCTCATTTTTCAAATACATTGTATTCATCAGCAAGCTGGCAGTTTCACAATATATATTATGAATAGGAAATTATTCAGAAAATACTATTGGAATATTCAGAAACTGCTACTCATTCAGCTGCACTAATGGCTCAGATCCTGGGAGGCACAGTAGCTTGACACCAAAACTTTAAAAAAAAATCTAATGATACATAAACTAATCTCATTATTTGGAGGCACAAACCATGATTTTTACACTGTTCAACCTGGTAGAGCTGCCATTAGTGTTGCATAGTGGGCAAGGGAGCAGGTGTTTAAGAAAATTGCAAACAGGAATATTTTTTGTCTTCCTGCTGAAGAGAGAGTGGTTTATTCAGAGAAGACTGCCTGGGTAGTTCCTCATAAAATTTCATAAAAGTTTTTATTCCCTAAAGAACTGGTTTTATTCACAATTCAGTATTGAGAATGAATGAATCACTGCTGCCCACAAACTGCAGAGGACTATGAAATTCATTCATGAGTTGTGTCCTCTAAAAAGCTTGCCAGGAGTACTTTAGCCCACAGATATGTACTTCTATGTTTGTTTGCAGGTACATAGTTATTTGTATGTACATGACCCAGACTGAGTCTTTATAGCTGTTTTTTCCAGGATTACATTCCAACTTCTCCATATATTCTTCAATTTACTGTTTTCCTCAGTTTTACAGTATGATATATGCAGGGATGAACAAGGTAGCTCTGCACATATAGTTGCAAGAGGCTTGAAATACAAGACTAATTAACCTAGGCATAGTATTATTTTGATAGAATTACATCACCTGCTGGATTCACATCTAGTTCTTCCCAATGTTATTCTCTGCTACAGAGAGGTACGGTTGATACCTTGGTGTGACAATAAACAACATCATTGTTGCCATCCTCTCCCACATCTACGCTAGCCCTTTTGTAAAAGGAAAGATGCTCACAGGTTTCTTTGTCGGGCTCTAGCACAGTGTTTGACTACTCTCTTCCCTATAAGAGAAGAAGGAAGTTCCTATGGGGGAGAGAGCATGTTTCGTTTTCCCAGGTAGCTGACTAACACGTAGGTGCTTTCTATTAGCTGTGGTGGACCTGCTCAGCTGTTTAGTTGGCTCTGTGGTAACACTGAGAACATTTGGGTCACTTCACTCTCTTTGCTTTTAGTTGTAGACTCCAACTGGACTGAAGGGATCTGCTGAACTAGCAGGTTGTACTAAGACAAGCAAACTGTCTTCTAGGCTATGCCTTGAAGTGTGAAAGTGTTTCAGTACTGCCCACAGCTCACTTTGTCAGTTATTAAAGCAAATACTTTCCCGTTTCAGGTCAGCTTTTCATGCTAACCAGCACAATGAATTTTGAAGCAGTGAGCTTCCTCTGATGTTGACATCAAGCACATAGAACAGTACACCTATTCATAACCAGGCAGCACTGACCTACCTTATGTCCTTAATACTCACATACCCTGCTTAGATGGCAGATGAAATCAGGTATAACTCTGACTATACCATGTCTTAGCAAAATCTTTGCATGAAGAGAAAGTAGTGTTGACAGATGTGTGTATAATAAAACAAATTAGTATCATTGCTATCTCCTGTGTATGATACCTTTGTTTTAATTTTATAATCTAATTCCTCCCTGAAATCTAGGAAGAAATTACTTTCTTGCCTTTCACATAGAATCTGAAAGTCATGTTAGAGTCATGATCTATCTTTAAATAATAACTTAATTCACCTCACTGACTGTGGTAGGCATTTTATGTGTATTTTCTGTATCATGCCTATGTAATATATGAAAACATCCATGAAGACATGCTGAAGACAGTCTGTTTTCGGTGGTGCTCTGTGACAGGACAAGGAGCAATGGGCACAAACTGGAACAGAGAAGGTTCCACATAAACGTAAGGAGAAACTTTACTGTGAGGGTGATGGAGCACTGGAACAGGCTGCCCAGAGAGGTTGTGAAGATTCCTTCTCTGGAGACTTTCACAATCTACCTGGACACATTCCTGTGTAACCTGCTTTAGGTGAACCTGCTTTGGCAGGGTGTTGGACTAGATGATCTTTTAAGGTCCCTTCCAATCCCTACCAGTCTGTGATTCTGTGATTCTATGCAGGGACTAGGACAGGCTTTCTAAAAGGTAAACGCTGAGTGAATTTCTAGGGTTATTGATAATGTGGCCCTGATGTAATGGCATTCTGTTATTTATGTCATAAGCTAGGTTCCTAAAAATCAGTATAGAAAGTCTTCTGAAAGAGGTTCTGAAAGTTTGTATTCTGATGCTGTCATTTACAGGCTATTTTAGACTAGATTTATATGTAAAAGAATCCTTTACTTCTCAGAAAAGGTGATGCTTTAACATGTGTAATCTTTCTCTTCAGGAGCCTGTGGGTGCAAGTATTACCTGTTATTATAGGTAACACATAAAATTACACCTATACTTAAGACTAACAATCTTCACAACAAAACTCTTGCTTATTATATTGTTAGACTTAAACTGTTCAGGATGAAGTTTCTCATGCCAGACAACTGCTTCAGGTTGCATGTTTTGGGAAAATTTCAAATACAAAAGGTGCAGTCCTTTCCAAGAAAGAATTTAAGAAGAAAATCTACTGTTTTGCACATCAAGTATTTTCACCAGAACAAGATGTCCTATGACTACCAGTGAATGCAGCAGTGGGAAATGAGTAAAAAGTACAGCTTGTACACCAAGTGCAGTCATACTGGATGATGTAGATACCTTTGGTGATGCCATGGTGTGTTCAGCTAAGATCTATTTTTTCAGTTACCTGTCTACGGGATCTATTTGGAGTGACATGTGGCTCCTGT
Organism: Brachypteracias leptosomus; assembly: GCA_013401335.1. Lineage (NCBI taxonomy): Eukaryota > Metazoa > Chordata > Aves > Coraciiformes > Brachypteraciidae > Brachypteracias > Brachypteracias leptosomus. Next base: position 42,546 of record VYZX01002908.1, on the reverse strand, counting down.
TTGGCTCACACATTTGGTTTCATTTTCAGTGGGAGCAAAAACTGTGACATCAAAGTGTCATGCATACCCACTGGGGAGGAGGCATAGGGGGCTGCTCTGCGAGGGGTTTGTGGGTTACAACCAGGTCATCCCACTGTGTCCAATTGGGAAAGAAGAGAAGGGTTGTCAATGGCGACTGAGGTCAGCCTTAGCCCAGGGTTTATAGATACCACTATAGTAATGGGCCAGGGCCAGGATCAAGCCAAGAAAGCAAGCTCATCAGGTAAGGATTTGGAGGTACAAGGTGGGGCACAAGCATGGTGGTGGGGCACAAGCATGGTTGTGGGGCACAAGCATGGTTGTGGGGCACAAGCATGGCTGTAGTGCAGCTCAGGCAAGGATCTTGAGGGCTCCAAGCAGAGTGGGGAGCCTCTGACAAGGTCCCTCATAGCTCTTCCTCTTCCCAGATTTGACCAAGGCATAGGAGCTGACCTTGAGCACAGGCAGAAAAAGCCCTTGGAAGGGGAAAAGAGGCCACAGATCCAGTAGATTTACTCAGAGTCTTGCCAGTGCCCTGCCTAACTTCAAAGTAGAGGTGAATATGATCACCAGACTTACAGTCACACATAGGAGCTTGAACACCTTCCACTGCTACTCACAAGGGTCCCCTTGAACTGCCATACTTCACTTAAGCCACTCTCAGACTTACTTGCTTTCAGAGTCTGCATGGCTCTGGGGCTTGTCCCTTACCATTCCATTCATCCTTTCATGAACACAAACATAAACCATGCCAGCAACGACATTTCCTTCTCCAGTCTTAGACCCTGAGTTTAGCTATCTACAGCTCTCTGTTCTGCCTGCCCCAGTATGGCAGGAACATGGAGTATCATAGTCTTTTCTTAGCAAATACCTCAAATTCCACTCACAAAAATGAACTTGCTGAAGAAGCCTGAAGGCACGTAAAAATGGGGCTAGGATTTCAAGAAAGGAAAAGATTATTTTATTGATAAGGCACCTACATGTCACATTGGAAAATTACCTCCTACCAGAGTATCCATATGAGGCTAAAGAAGTTCCTTCAGCTTTTTACAATTGACTACTGAATGTGCTCTTTATTTTCCTTGTAATCTACTTGATAGCTTTCACATTTGCAGAAATGTTTGGTCTAACAAACATAACTGTAGTTGATTGGAAGGTTGTAAATAACATGCTGTAAAAGCATGTACAGTGCTGTAAAATAGTAAATGGCCTGGGAAATTAGGATCTAAGCATCTCATTTTGGGATTCAAAATTCATGGACACTTGGCTCCTTGACCTAAAACCTCAGTGGTTTAATTTTCTTTCTGTAAAAAGGGATAAAAATAATACTACTCCATATAAGTATTTGTAAAGCTTAATTAGTTTAGAGTTGTGGAACACTCTGATGAATGTTTTAAGGATGTACATAGCAAAATTCATCATTCTCTATTCAATGCTGGTTTAAGTGACAGGCTACAGATATGGTTGTGTGTCATATCCTTCTTGGAGGTATAAAGACATCCAGAATGAACAAAAGGCTAAGCTGATGAGGTAACTTGGTTGAAGTGAGCTACAAAAATTTGTACACAATAATTCAGACCTATCAGGTTCTCCTCCCCCAGTCTGTGAAATCCCCCACATTTGATCAGAGAGGAAGAAGACATTTTGTGAGAGGAAAAGGAAATTTGTGACCAAACAGCATATTTTTGTTCAAGGCTGAGAGGGCTGGGGCTGCTTAGGCTGGAGAAGAGAAGACTCTGCGGAGGCCATATTGCAGCTGTTCAATATATAAAAGGGGCTCATAAGAAAGTCAGAGAAAGATGTTTTAACAGGGTCTGCAGTGACAGGATTAGGGGTAATGGTTTTAAGATGAAGAAGGGTAGATATAGATTGGACATTAGGAAGACATTTTTTATGATTAGCGTGGTAAGAAACTGGAACAGGTGACCCAGAGAAGTTGTGAATGCTCAGCCACTGGAAGTGTTCAAGGCCAGGTTGGAGGGGCTTTGCTTTTGAGCAACCTGATCTAGTGACAGATGTCACTGCCCGTGGCAAGGGGGTTGGACTAGATGATCTTTGAAGGTCTCATCCAACCCTTCTTCATCCATTCTGTGATTCTATGATTTTTCACCAGGACTTCTTTTTGGTTAGCCCACCAGCAAGTGATATCTAAAACTACATTACATCCAACACCATCAGAGAACAAACTGACCAGAAGTCATAAATCAAGGTGGAGGCCTCACTAAGGTCCAGTAAGACATGAACTTAATCACAGGGAAGTGAAAGACAGGAGTCAACTGGCTTTCATTCTCACTGTGAGAATCAAAATTTAGACAGGTCTAAATAGTCTGGTTAGCAATACCTGCTATTTATCTAACACTCTTGATTATGTTACTCTCATTTTTTTCTATTCTGTATTTCCTCTCATCACACTGTTGACTACAGCTTTAGCTGAGTATTGTCAATGGTGATAGTAGTGCTGCTTTAGTTTGGTAACATCACTCTGTTTATTAAGGTTATACTTTGAAGCTCCAGGCCTTGATTCATCAAGTGATTAAAAGTTACTTTAATTTTTAGCATATTTCTGTTACTCAAAGATGGTTAACAAAGGTTAAGCAAGTGCTTAATGTTAGATCTATCTTTATACACCTTTCTGAATCAGATCCTCAACAACAATACCAAATTACTACCCTAGGTTATCTAGGGTGTTACAAGTGTCTCCCTTATTGTTGCTTGCTAATCTTTTTAATGTTTTCTTCTTTTTTTCCCCTTGCTAAGCGCTATACCCTGAAGCTTACATTGTTTTTTTATATCATGACTAGTTCATTGTTTATTTAGCTAGGCTATTGTCTACACTATATTAAAATTGTCCTCGGAGACAGGGTGACACCCATAATGCATGTATCCTTATTACAGCTAGAGGCACAGAACAAAAGGACTACTAATTTATTACAACAGACAGTGTAGCCATTGAGCCCAGTTCAACCTTGACCAGAGGACCCAGGTGGCTTAGCCATGAAAACTATGGCTCATTTTTATCTACCTATTTTGTATTCACAGCTGATATATAGCTATTGAGAATATATGGCCATAAGGATATAATAGTTATAGGTAGAAATGGATGAGGTGTCTTTAAATAAGAGATTGGCTTTAATAGTCACTTTCCCTTTTTCCTCTAGGATCAGATTTTTACAAGACTATTGTAGTCATTGGACTGATATTGAAGAAAGCACAAAGGGAAGCATGAGATGAGGAGAATGAGAGAATAGCTCTAAATCAGTAAAATAAGGGTAGGTGCAAATATTCTGAAATGACTGGGACAATTATTTGCATCTTGTTTATCATCAGAGATAGCTATTGGCAAAATCCAGACTACAGAAATCTGAGAAAACAGTTTTGTCTCTGATTTATTTTGATCAGAACTTCATTTGCCTACACTAGTATCTGGAAGAGGAGCCTTGAATCTTATCAATATAACAGCTAGTTATTTGTCCCATTGACATTTTCAAATTCAGTGACTGCTTTTCCTTATGTCACCTATATTTGAATGGCTGCTGTATTCAGTCTTGCCCAGAGTCTCCGTTTAAGGCTCAGGGCAACCCCCCATGGAGCAGAATTTGTTTCACCCTCTTTCCCCCACCTCTTCCCTCCAGGGGAGGAAGAAAAGGCCTGACACAAAGTTGGAAATCAAGATTACGACTTTTAACAGGGAACAACAAAAGAGATATTAAAGGAAGGGGAATATACAAAGGTATCAAGGGAATATATATATACAAATGTATACAACACTGATCCTTGGATGTTGCTGGATTCCTCCCGAGCCACGTGGAGTTGTAGCAGCCACGCAGAGGTGCAGTCCCAGCAGCAATCCCAGCGAGGAAGGGGTGAGCAGAACTTCCTGTGTCCTTTTAAAGAGTGTGGCAGGAAGGGGAGTGGAATAGCTGCTACACCTGTCCCTCCCCCTCCTCAAACCTTAAACCACAACACCCAGAGAGAGAAAATAAGGATGCTACCATGACAGGATGTGGCCTGGAACCAAGAGGTATCACCCTCAAGGAAAATGAAATGAAGATGCGACAAGCATAGAAATTTGCTGGTACCAGAAGCCGGGACAACCTGGAAGGGTGAGGGAGCTGCTGAATGCGAAATTACACATGGAAGCAGCAATAAGTTCTCAGCCACCGACTGCTTTTTTTCTTTTTTCAGAAGTCCTTTCTCCTGGCTTTGGACAACATCATCAAAGCCAGGAAACGTGGCAGATAAGAAGGTTAGAATCTGGAGGTGTAATGAGTGCATCTACAGATATTAACGTAGGAAAGGAAAAAAGAAAAAAAAAAGTGTTCCACCTTACTGCAAAACTATTTTAGTCTGCTATTAAAAATAAAAAAGAAATATCCTAAAAAGAATTAGATTTCTAGAGTGGGAAGTAGTGGCAGCTTTCATGTTAAAGAGCCCATGACATATGAAGAGAGTTAACCAAAGTTTTATGCACTAAGCGTGAAATAGGAAATGCAGTGCTCACAGTCACTGGTTAAGATCCTCTTATCTCACTGTGGAAAGAAACTGAACTTTTTATGTTTCTGTTGCTGGCAAGGCAACCTGCTATAGTTATCAGAAATACAGAGGAAAGTCTAGTTAGAGATTTCCCCCCCTCTTTGGCTTCTATGCAACAACGATAGCTGATTAATCCAAGTCAACAGAAAAGTCATCCAGCAGCGTAGATTAAATGAGAGGATTTTCTTGTTGTTTACCCCTTGGCCTCCTCCCTTCTTATGGAGTCCTGGTATTGCAGAAGTAGGGGATACTGATACATTTTCTTGTTGTTATACATCAAAGATCTGTGCAGCTGTGGTTGCTGCAGAGTTAAGCGTGCTATTTTGTAAAGATGGAAATATATTAAATCAATCTAGCTACAGGTTCCTTTTGTTTTTACAAAAGAGCTGATAGCACATTTAAGAAGAGCTCAAAAATTACCTTTTCTAAATGCTTTAACCACAGCTGACTCACCTAAAATTAGGGCAGGTTAAAGCAGCAAATAGGTCACAATTTCAAGATGGCCTTTGTCTTAGCCTTCTTGGAAACCCCTGGTAAACCTGTTCTCTTCCCTGTGGCAAGGTCATGACAAACTTGTTTCTCTTTCTTCCAGTAAGCTTGTTTCAAACTTATTTTTATCTTTGCTTTAAGCTTGTAATCCTCCTTTCCTTTCTCATCTTGAATCAGACCTAAGTCCTCAGATACAGCGGAACCAAAGTTTCGGTGTTTGAATGCCCCTCTGCAATCCTTTACAAAGGGTTTGTCTTTACAATTAAAGTCAGACAAGTTAGAAAGCTGCAGAGCAGGCTTGTCTTCAGATTTTGGTCTTTTAACAACAGATTGAATGATATGAACCTTTTCAAATAATCCTTTGAATGCAATTCCTAAAACAATCAGGCAAACTGCAAACTTCAGGTAAATCCAAACAACAAATAAGCCTCCATCTAGATCAGCAGTGACCACTGTTAATTCAGGAATCTCTGACCTTTTGGTTCAAAGTGCTACTGTTCTGCAGTATCTTTTACAGCTGAAAGAGCATATGTTAGAACAAAGAGCAGAAGAAAGACTTTTAATATGACCTGAAATGTAGGGTCTAGATGTAAGAAACCTAACTGAGACCAATAAGAGGTCTAACCGATTAAATGGTAGTAAATTTGTGTACAAAAACATTGCTTAAAAAAAAAGTCAGGTGAACAGACAGGCTTAAAGATTTAAAGACAACAGTGAAGTGCAGAAATTCTGGCACCACTAATGCAGTTTAGGTCTTTCTTCGTTTTATAAGTAATCAATCAGACACTTGTTTCAGGCTCTGAGAACAACATTAACAACACAAAAAATGAGTTTGAGTATGATAGAGTCTGCTGATGGAATTTATTGACCAGACCTGAGCTGTGCCACAATTCTAACAAAAAGAGCAATTTTAATAAATAATAAATAATTAAATAAATAAATAAATGCTCAGATTTCTAGAAGAAAAGAGAACAACTTTTTTCGTTTCTGTCTTGATTTTTAATCTGGGGCTAGATTACCATACATGTATGAAAGTAAGGGACGAGGCACCTTTCTCCTTTTGTATAGATCTCATGATCCCATTTCCCAGTGTTGTATGACAGAATGGAAGGGAACAAACTGAAGATTAGCCTTTCCCCCTTGCATGGTGAGAGCTGGGGAGAGGCATGCTCAGACATGGTGCAATATGACATGATTAATATTATGCTGGCCAAAAGTTTTGCAATGGATTACTTCCTTACCTTCTTCTCACTGCCATGTCTTCCTCCACCTACTGATTGGATTGGGAAATTCTTTAACTGCAGTTACAATTAACAAGTAAGATTGCCTTATGCTGCATTCAAGCAGAACACAGAATCACAGAATCACAGAATGTTAGGGATTGGAAGGGACCCCAAAAGATCATCTAGTCCAATCCCGCTGCTGGAGCAGGATCACCTAGATCAAGTCATACAGGAACGTGCCCAGGCGGGTTTTAAATGCCTCCAGAGAAGGAGACTCCACAACCTTCCTGGGCAGCCTGTTCCAGCACTCTGTCACCCTCACCCCAAAGAAGTTTTTTCCCATATTTACATGGAACCTCCTATGTTCCAGCTTACACCCATTGCCCCTTGCCCTATCATTGGATGTCACTGAGAAGAGCCTGGTTTCGTCCTCCTGGCACCCACCCTTTACATATTTATAAACACTAATAAGGTCACCCCTCAGTCTCCTCTTTCTCCAAGCTAAAGGGACCCAGCTCCCTCAGCCTTTCCTCATACGGGAGAATTTCCACTACCTTAATCATTTTTGTGGCTCTGCGCTGGACTCTCTCAAGAAGTTCCCTGTCTTTCTTGAACTGAGGGGCCCAGAACTGGACACAATATTCCAGATGTGGTCTCACCAGGGCAGAGTAGAGGGGGAGGAGAATCTCTCTCGACCTACTAACCACATCCCTTCTGATACACCCCAGGATGCCATTGACCACCTTGGTCACAAGGGAACATTGCTGGCTCATGGTCATCCTGCTGTCCACCAGAACCCCCAGGTCCCTTTCCCCTACTCTGCTCTCCAACAGCTCAGTCCCCAACTTATACTGGTACCTGGGGTTGTTCTTGCCCAAATACAAGACTCTACACTTGCCCTTGTTATACTTCATTAAATTTCTCCCCGCCCAACTCTCCGGCCCGCCTAGGTCACACTGAATGGTCAGACCATGTTTTCACAATTTTTAGATAAGAAAGTTTGTCAAAATGCTCCAGTATGCTCTGGAATTGCATAAGACTATGCACTATTCGCAATAAAGATAATTTCACATTTCTTGTCTGTGGAAAGGTACTGGAAAGGACCCAAGACTGAGAGAATTTTGTTCAGCTTTTGTTCAGAGACATTGGCAGTTTCTTGAAGCTGAACAATATCTACATATCAAAAGAACACACTTCACACATGGAAAGACAGCTTTGATTAAAACACCTCCCAAAACAAACAAACAAATAAACAAAAAACAAAATTAAATAACAAACACAAAAATGCACAAAAAAATACTCCCAAAATATATTTGCGTAATGAAAGCCTGTAGATTATGCTCCAGAAGAGGTAATTGCAGAATTGCATGAGATTAATTTGACTTGGCCCAGTGATGTATGTATATTTTTTGAACTTGCATACAAAACCAAGAATGTATTTTTTCACCTATGGATGACATGGGGCTACAGTTTACTTCTGCTAATGGCATGACTGCTAGTAGATCTTCTTCTATTTATAAAACTTGATATAAGAACTACTAGAATATGTTAATATAAAAGTGTGCTGGAAACTCATGCACATTTTTCATCATTTTAAATTACATTTTAAATCTGGTTCAGTGGTTTTATGCTTCATAGCACCCCAAAGAACTTTATTTGTGCTTGGCACGTTTACACTGTTATCTCTTAGTGTTGTATTTCTATAAGAAATACAAGGGAACTAGAAATCTTAGCATGTTGTTGTTGAAGCCAGAAAGCTTGCCTTTCATGGCCTGACAAGGGAAGTTACTTTCTTGATGTTTATCCTGACAAGGGATATGGCTTTTTTGATGTTTATACTGACTGTGCAGTTTTGTGTATTTTATTTATTTATTTATTTNTTATTTTATTTATTTATTTATTTATTTTTAATTTCTGAGACACTTTAGCATCCAGCATTGCTGCTCTTGTACACCACTGAGAGTTTTTATTGTCAGCACCTCACATTATTGTCTCTTTATTTTTTTCTTTATTTTGCTTTAAAATTGGAAATTTTAACTATAAAGAATTAGTAAAGAAACGTATAGTAATTATTTTTTCACAATTTTTCTACATGAAGAAGACATCAAGGTTACCTTCATTATGAAACATGCTTACTCATTAATGTTTTAAAGAAAATGAAAACAATATTTAAGAAGTTCTTGTTCTTGGACTATTTTGGTTTAATGGGTCACTATGTTTTTAATGGCCTATATTATGCTATATGGCCTATATATGCTAACTTTCATGATGTGACTATGAAATGTCAGCTGTGTTGGTCCCCTAAGAAAATACCAGATTTTTCTCCTGGTTTTAGTGTTTTTGTTTTGTCGGGCTTTTTTTTAGCAGCAACTTCATACAGAAATTGACAGATATCTGGTAAATTCTACTAACTGTGGATGAAATCCTAAGCTCATAAAGTCTGTAAACCTTGCACCTTACAAAGCTCAGGGAAGACTCCCTAATTACGTCCTCTGGGTAGAAGATGAATAAGAAAGAATAGGAATCATGGTCCTATTGTTGTTGATGCTGACAAACAGAATTCCCAAGGTTCAGAGGACGAAGGAGAAGGAAAGTATTACTGCATGAAGAATTATCCATAAAGCAGGGACTGGAGCTGTGGCTAAGGCGTCTCTTTTCCTGCAGTTCCCATTTTGGGATTCAGACTGGGACAAGAAGTCAGAGATTCAGTTTACGTGACTAAAGTTTTATTCCATGCCTCACTGATTTGTGTGATCATACCTTAATGTCCACCAATTGCATTAAGTCCCCATCTTGCCACTTGTTATAATATGTAGAGACAAAGAAGATCAAATCATATTGTTTTCAACAAGTATGAGCAAGTGTTACAGGCTAGTGGCACATGTGACTTTATCGTGGTGGAAATTATAATTTTAATCAATATTGTTCAGTGTTTGTAAAACTTTCTGAAATGTTGTTAGGAGATACATTAGGCTGTGCTTATCTTGATGCTGGTTAATTCCTTTGATTGTATGTCTTTCAGTCACAGTACTCCTTTCTGTATCTTCCAATATCAAGCGACAGCAGATTCCCACATCTTCCATTATTGTAGCAATAAAGCAAAGATCCCTGATGACTGTGCTAGTTTTATAAAACGAGGCTAGCAGTCAGTTTGTTAGCTACTAAGGTGCTTCTCACTAGAATATCTTTCAATTGCTTATAACTTTTTCAAAATCCTAATGGTTTTATTGAGAAAAATCACACGAATGCATAGGGTATCGAATAAAGCTACAGCTCCATCAAGCTGCATCTGTGACTGCTTGTCACAGCAGGAGGACTTGCTATCCCAGGCTGGCATCTCCATTGTCATCAACATCTCATTTCAGCAACATGTCTCCTTATCTGTTTACTATTAACAGTCAAAAGTAAATAGCTGATGTCATTTGTGAACTAACTAAATCAGCATCGTTAAACACACTAACGTGGAGATAGAGGCAATCATCTAAGTGACCATTAAATTGCATAATAAAATATTCTTCTATTAGAAGAACCAACATAGTACTACTTCTTGGTTTTCAACTTGCTGTTGTTGGTTTGTATTTGTGTTTTGTTTTTTGTTTTGTTTTTGTTTGGTTTGTTGGTTTGTTTGTTTGTTTTTAATACCTGGGAAATGGAACATAAAAGACTGTTCAAAGCACAGTTGATTTCTTTTGGGTCTATATACAAAGATGCAGTCTGTAATTACACATCACTCATTTTTAGTCTTCCAACAGACTTTTAGTATAGAGGATGTAAGATGCTCAAAAGCAATCAGATGAGAAAGCTCATGTGCTGGACATGCTGGGAATCATGAAATGGAAGAGGAAAGAGGTCGGAAGAAGACGACGGAGAGCTTCATAGCTGAAACAGTTCAGCGCTGACCTAGGAAACTGGGTTTTGTATCTGTCTCTCCCACAGCATTCCTATACATTGCTAGGGAGCTGCCTAAGCTACACTACTAACAATAATAGCAAGTCCTGCATATTCTTGACATGCTGATTTGCAGATGTGCTACATACTTAAAGTTGCAAATGCAGTTACTGGAGGCATGGAAAAAGGATTAAGTTCTCTAAAATCTCTAAAATTCTTTCAAAACCCAGCTCCCAGTTTTCTTCACCTAGATATTCAAAATTGGTAAGCATTTCTGACATTAATTTTTTTCCACCTTAACTCATCATCTGTAAAAAGGGAATAATGGAATTTCCTCACATAAATAATTTCCATGGAAAGAAACTAGTGTTTCAGATATTTTGAGAGTACATGTCTATAGAAAGTACATAACGAAATTAATATACCTGAATTTACATAAGGATTTGAAAATTGTCAGTTTGTTAAAATTATTAAGACAGGAAACCACAAAGTAAATAAAGCAGACTTCCTACAAAAGGAAAAAGAAAAAAAAAAAATCATGTAATTAAATTCCATATTGTCATGCATATACCTCAATGAGTAAATTAATGCTGCACAAGCAACCTTAATTCCGGTACCTTCTAACTTATCAGTTTTGAACTTTACTTTCTGGTAATAGCTTATGTGTGAGCAAGGGTATGTATAATATAGTGTAGGTTGATCTTAACATAGATGCTCTTTTACTTGATATCATCATACTATATGTCCACTCCTGAAAGAGCCCTGATCCTTTTTACTAAGTCTTAGCACTTTCATAGTCTATATCACAACTATACGTTTTATTTCGTATAGTAGTTTACATTTTTGGAAGTAATAACTCTTGTTTGGAGCTCTGGAGCCTGTAGATCATATTCTGGTGCTGATATTTTCACTAATGGAGAGTTACTTCTGTAACTGTTTCTGAATTTGCAAAAATATTATTTTTCTCCAGTCTTGAATATAGTACTAGATCTCTGTTACAGGAATATAGCATTATTCAGTGTATTTACCCCAGGAGATAGGAAGGGATTTAAAGCGTCTGCTGATAACACTGTGTATTGAAAAATATCTTTTTCTCATACATGCTAACAAATATTAATATACATTTGGTGTCATGACAAAATTAGCTTTGTGGATCAGAAAGAAGGTATCCTGACAGAGATTTTTCTTCAACACTTGTTCCACATGAATGGAGCTAGAGTGGGGAGCGTTCACATAATTCTGCTCCTCTAATAGTGAAGCCTCTGGCTTCCTTGTGGTTTCCAGCAGAAACCACTGCTTTCTGAAGAGCCACTGCTACTTGAAAGCAAAGCTTTTACGCAAAGTGAATTAGTACCACGGTCCCAGCTCCAATGATGGAAAGTTAGACTTCCCTGAGCATCCAGGCCAGCAGTGGTTTCCTTTGCAGTGCTACTACTGCCATTAAAGGACCTAGAAATCCTCAAATGGCTTCTGTATACTATCAATTACATCAGATTATTGCTAGAAAATCAAAAGCATATGAGAGAGACACAGTTGTAAGACGTGACCTCTTCCCAAAGTAGAGAAAACAAACAAAACCAAACGAAAGAGAGATCAGTGAATATGACTCCTTGGGGAAATGAGAATGTAAACTCGCCTTTTAGCTTCAACAATATTTTTTAAAGAGAAAAGGACATTTTGTCTTCAGAGCAAATCCTGTAACCTTCATTTAACCGGTAAAAAATGACTGAGGTGGGCAAGATTACGAAGGTGAAGTTCTGACAGATATTCTTCCATCCCTGCTAGGACAAAGGTTATGCTCTCGTCTTTTGTGTTTCCTGCCATTTTCTTCCAGGCAGCTGAACCATTCCTTCTGAAAGGTCTCTTGCGTCTGGAGCCCCTAAAAGCTCATATAATATCTTCAGCAGGTTTGTATTTCTTCTCTCTCTTCCCTCCCTCCCTCCCCGCCCCCCTCCCATTTAGTTTCTCCCACTGAAACCCGTTTTGAGCTTCTTTAAGGGCTTGAGGTGCGTAAGCTTATAAAATTGTGGCAGCAGCAACAGCCTTGAAGAGGATACAATAACCGCTGTACATCTGCTACGATGTTCTTAAGTATTTGCGGCATGCTGGCTTAAGCCTGTCAGTTTTTGTAAGGGCTACCTGTTACAATGCACCTAATTAGCTTACTGGCTATTTGGAGAACAGCTCTACTGGTTTTTCTATCATCCAGTCTTTATTAAGTGAGCTATTGCTGAGACGAATAGGTTCTTTATAATGATGAGGTCCTTTTTACGCTTATTAGTCCTTAAAGCAAGCCTCTTCTTATAGAACAAAGTTCTCTCTCTCTCTTCCCATCTCTCTCTCTTTTTTTTTTTTTAAGACTTACAGTGGAAGGAGTAAAGCAGCTTTTTTTCTGCTGAAGTACTTTATTAAAAGTTTTAGTGGCTGCACTAAGAGCAAGGTGCCTGTGCCTTTAATCATTTTCATCTTTAAAACAGAACCTTATATTTTCACATCTTCAGCTGTCCCAGAGGGCAGCTAGGCCATCTTTAACAACATTAATTTCTCTTTATGACAGGACTAGTGCTGCCCCAGGTCTTCAGAACTGCCTAAAATGTCTGGAAAAGTAGATAATGAAGAGGATATTAGAATTGTAAACAAGAACAATTTGGTAATAAAACCCATATATTTTCTCCATAGGACTTCAGGCTTAATATTGCAGCAGCAAAAGTGTCATGAGTAGTAATTTGTTGATGGCCACTGTGCATTAGTTACTGTAGGAGCATGTGCATAAAGGGCAAGAACTATTGGCTTTGCATTAAAAACACCTAAGATGGGTAATACTAATTTACTTGTTTTGATTAATCTCTTTTGTTTGCTTTTATCACAGTATAATCCTACCAAAAAAAAAAAAAAAAAAATCTTGCATATTCTGCATTGTAAATCTTGCAGCTGGCTAGGAAAGGCTGCTTTCTGTATCTAGAAATGCTGGGAAAACATCTCAGCCATGCTATCTGCCCGAGCTGGAGTACACCTCTGCTCCAGGAATTAGCCTCACCTCCACAAGGTGCAGATTCCTGAATACAAAGCCAATTGAAAGACTGAAACGCTGGTATCTGTTCTGGTATGATTATGTAGTTTATTAGCTGCACATCCCTGCCTCTGTCTACCCATATGTCCTTTATTGCTGACAGGTTTTATGAGTGTAATATGATGGAGTAAGAAACAGTAGATTTTCCCCAAGAAGACGAGCACAGCTCTTTGTCCGCAGAGAATGTGGGAGGGAATTATAAAATGGTAAGCATTGTACTCTGCAGACGTCATAAACATGGCTATCTTTTCATCTTAAGGTGCACAGTCACTAAGAAAGTTCATGCTATACTTAACCTTTGGCCCTTTGCTGATCTTTTGTTGCTCTGCATTAGAGTGTTGAAATCTGAAAACATAATCCTTACAATGCCTACCACCTTTCTTTCAGTGGTACTGTATTCCTTCATAATTTGCATCTGCTGCTTTTAGCAGCCTAAACAGTTGTGCTTCTTCCCCCCATTCACCAGATTTTAGACTTACTNGCTTCATTGTTTTTAGTGGAGCTTCAGATGAGGGCATATCACTTTAAGGCTCGGTGGTGATAGTGGGATCATTCCCCAGACAGGACTCGCTCAGCCTTGATACAAACTGAAAGGCTAAAATGAGCACTTTTCTATTATTTAGGCACCCGTCCAGAGGTTGGAAGAAATCCTACTTGTGTGGATTTAGCTAAGGAAAGCAGAGATAACCACCTTACCTTCTGTGTCTAATAAGATGTGAAAGGGGAGAAATAATGAGTATTACACTGTATTTCTCATGTAAAAGGCTGAGAAAAAATACTCTCTGAACACTGGCAGCAATTCCAGTCGTTTTCAAATGAAAAGGACTATTTGTTTCCAAATTACACCAGCCACTGGAATGCATACATATATGGCTCCAAAATCCTCATTTTGTGAAGTAAAATTACCTTTCAGTAATTTAGTCACTGCAGGCTTTCCCCTGCTGACTGGTCAGGAGCTATCAGATAGCTTGCAGCTGCAGGCTGAAACGGGACCATTTTTTTTTCAGGACAGGCAGTTAGTTAGTAGAGCCATCAGTGTGGCATCTGTCATCCCGCTAGGCCCAAATTGTTTTCTGTGATGGATGTCACAGTCTGTATGATCAAAATAGGAGCCCTGCTGCTTTTAATTGCAAAATCGGAGTACTTGCACATTTGTTATTATGCTGAGGTTATTACCTTACACAAAATGAATTAACAGGTGAAAATAATTGATGAGAGGAGTCTTGGGATTTTTAGCCTCTTCAAAGACACTTTGTAATTATGGCATAATGAATGTTCTGAGACATATCTGTGGGGGGCAGCATGAGACCACCAAAGATCTCTTTAGATTGATGATAAATTCACTGAAATCTACTGTAATACTGCTTAAATTTACTTAGCAATTAGTTTAATAGGCCTACATGATTCATGATAACGTAGTGAGAATTTTTAAATAAGTTTGTTCCATCCATTTATAAATTAAGCCGCTTACCTCAGCTTTCTTCCCAAGGTGATGGAATATGTTAACTAATCAGACTTTCTCAAACAAAGATGATGTTGGACAGGGATTTTGGTTACTGGAATACATTTCTATTTAAATACTTTGCTGCTGTCATCTGACACAATGTGAATCTCACACACGCACACCACCAACATCCCTTCAACTCCTCTCATCAAATTTTGTCCAAATATAGTATTGATAGTCCTTTAGCACAAGGAGACTGTGCAGTTTTCTTGTGAAGTAAATCATTCAAGCATTTTGTAATCTGAAGTAATTGTTCCTGGCTTTCCGACCACTATTCCATTCAGACCTGGTCACGTTTCAAATTCATTCAGCCCCTGAGTACTGCCAGACTGATGCACTCCAGTCCATGTCTCCTCTCCCTCTGACACTCTTTAGTTGCACAAGGTGTCTGCAACACAGCGAACTTTCTCACAGGGTTGTCCTGCTGGTGCTGAGGGGGAAATGCACTTTTATTTTTGAATTCTTGTATTAAACAAGCAGGGCTGGTTCACGGAGAAGCGGATTTGCATGTGATGCCCATTCAATTAAGCGCATAAGCAGATTTTAACTATCAGATTTTAAAAGTGTCAAAAAGTAAAAATTGATTAATTCAATAACTAGTAAATAATTCACTATATAAAACTCACAGGGGAAAGCCTCCACATGGTGTATGAGCAAAGTTCATCCTTTTTTTGTTGCGCATTATGTTATTGACATATTAGATACATTCAGACACCTCAAGGTTACTCATTAATTTGCGAGAGTTGAAATCTAATTTAATTCCAGTTACTACTGACATCCTTAAGACTCTACAATACAGTTTGTAACAAATCTGTCTTCAGTTCAGACCACGGGCTAAGGGAAATATGCAAGAGATGAAGGGAGAAGTTGTTACTAATTAGAAAATAACAAAAAGAAATCTAACTTGGGAACTTGGATGATAGGTCACATGGGGCTTTTCACTAATTTACCATACTTCCATAACCTCTCTCCACATCCACAGTACATTATTTATAATCATCCCAGGTATAAGGCACACAAAGATTAGGTAAGATTAGATATAGACAGATATGAACACAATTTACTTACAATGACAGTTTGTTTTGTGATAATTCCATTTATTCTTGGAATAATTTCTAATTGCAGCTTTGAATGGGTTTCTAAATGATACACACACCACCCTAGCGAGCTAAAATGACATGTTTCATTGGGATGTGCAGCTGATGTTCAGTTAATTCCTTTTAAATTCTGATTCTCTTCATGTGCACATCATTTAAAAATATATAAAAATATTTGTGGTTTCTTCTTTATTTTATTGTAGCTACATTTTACATCGGTAGTTTTGTCTCTTTTTTTTACATCATGCATTTTTTTCAGATTTACTGTCAAAGTTTGGTATTTAAAAGTATATAGTATCAAAGGGTCTCAGAAAAGAAAGAGAAAATGCCTAGAAAGAAAATATAATAAATGCAAGACGAGTAGTGGATTGCCCCACATGTGAAGTGGACTGTGGTAACTCATATCAGGCTTCCTGTCACTTGCTGAGACATTTTTCATAAACCCTCACACACTTGCATTTATCTTCAGTATAAACCCCAAGATGAATTCTCCAAAGACATTAACAATAGATAAATGCTTATTAAACAAAACAGTCTATTCAAGAATAAGTATAGCATCTGTGCTAGATGCAGTAAGATGTTTATAAAATTGAATATACGTTATGTCTTTTGGCTTGATGCTATATGCTGTTCTATGAATTTTTTTCCAGCATTTGGTTATAATCTTAATAAACATGAAATAAAAGACCACCAGAAGCTCTAGTTTAAATGATATCACCTCTGGTGCCAGTTTGATTCAGAATATATAGGTGGGTTTTGTGGACAACTTACTATATAGTAGCATTAAAATTAGGGAGAAACAGGTCCAAGGGAAGATGACTCTGGATATATTTCATGTCAATGGACACTGCAATATGTTATGGAAATTCTTTTGTTAAAAGCATTTCGGAATCCAACTCATAACTTAACTTAAAGAACAGTAGAATGCGCCATTTCAGTCTCTGGGGAATCCTGAAAAAACCCCACATCTCCTGTAAAAAAGAAAAAAATCCACAAAAACACAAAGGAAAAACAAAACAACACAACACAACCTACAAAACAAAACCCCAGCAGAACTGTACATGCTTTTTGATAGCTTTAAGACAAATGATACATGAAAATGTGCTGCATAATTGACTGCAAAAGCAAATATCAGTTTTTTCTTTCTTTTGAATGTACTGTGCAAGTGCAAACGTTTATATGGTGCCCANTCTACCCATATGTCCTTTATTGCTGACAGGTTTTATGAGTGTAATATGATGGAGTAAGAAACAGTAGATTTTCCCCAAGAAGACGAGCACAGCTCTTTGTCCGCAGAGAATGTGGGAGGGAATTATAAAATGGTAAGCATTGTACTCTGCAGACGTCATAAACATGGCTATCTTTTCATCTTAAGGTGCACAGTCACTAAGAAAGTTCATGCTATACTTAACCTTTGGCCCTTTGCTGATCTTTTGTTGCTCTGCATTAGAGTGTTGAAATCTGAAAACATAATCCTTACAATGCCTACCACCTTTCTTTCAGTGGTACTGTATTCCTTCATAATTTGCATCTGCTGCTTTTAGCAGCCTAAACAGTTGTGCTTCTTCCCCCCATTCACCAGATTTTAGGCTTACTGGATAAAAAAAAAACAACAAAAAAGGACAAACAAGAACAAGTAGTTGACAGCAACATTGTGTGTTTCCTGTTAGAAAGTTGTAGGCTTAATCACTTGTCTTGTTTACTCAGAGTATGCAGTATTTCAGCACTAAATGTTTTAAGCTAATTGGTTCAATACTAAAGTATCAAGCTACGCACTTTACTGAGGAAAATAAATTGGCTACATTTTCTGAGATTCTTTTTAGAGTATATGCACCTCCTTGCTTCCTCTGG
>VYZX01002908.1:0-19819 GCA_013401335.1 Brachypteracias leptosomus | reverse complement strand
CCCCACAACTGCTACATACTGATTTTGTTGATGTTGATCAGATGAAAAGCAATAAAGTTGTACCTCTAGGGGCTTCACTGTAATGACCCTGATCAACTAAGTAGTGGGTTGTGTGCTGCCAGATAATGCCCACCTAGATGTTTGTGTTCAGTTTCTGGGTATGGTGTTCAGGATTTCCTCCAAATGAATTTGTATTTGCTTAGGGATTATATCTGCACCTGAATTTGGCCTCAGGCATAAGAAGTACCCTGGCTACCCTGCAGTTCTAACATCTCTCAGGCAAAGGTTTTAAAGCCCTTCAAAAGCTTAAAGGCCAGGGAGACTGTGGCCTTGTAAGGTGTGAAAGCAGGAAGAGGAGCCTCATGTATCTTTAATTTCCCTTCAACCTGTCTGACTGGGAAAACTGAGGCATGAAGCTACAAAGTAATTTGCCCAAATTGATACTGTCTTTTTCTGGCTGTTCTACCCAGAAATGTTTGTGTTATCCTTTATTTAACACTTTAGTTTACCTTAGGTAATTTTTCACTAATGTCCTCTTCTATTTCACATTCTGCATGTTTGTTAAGGTCTGGCTTTTCTAGGTCATTCACATGAATAACCTCCTGAGAAGGCTTTAACATTAACTCCTTTAATTTGCAAGGACCCATTCCACAACCTGATAGAAAGAATGTATTAAATCTATTTTAATATGTCTTAGAGCTTATTTTTTTAAATGAGGTTCCTTGTATCTCCTACATTTATTAATATTGATCATTATTGTATATAAATGTCCAATTTAGCAAGATGTTATATCTGATGTCCTTGAGTTTTCCAAAATATTAACCTCATTTCAAGCAACACTTTTCCTAGACTTGCTATTTAGTCTAATTCTTACCTACATATGTTATCAAGAGAAGCATGAACTATTAGACTCAATTTCCCTGTATTTTGACTGAATAAAGCTGTAATATAGATGCATGTGTGCTTAAAGCAAGCTAGTAAAAAAAAAAAAAGGAAAAGGAAAAAAGAAAAACCCCATATTTTAATGTCATCATAGAACAGCAGAGGAAAGGCAAATCATAAATAGCATTTAATGCTCCAATGTAGTGGACCAATTAGACTTTGAGTATTACATCAAATATGTCTTTCAAACTCGATAAAAATGTGGGGTTTTTTCATGCATGGCTATTACATAAACTTACTTTTCCCTCAAATGTATTTTCATATAAACAGACTTAATTAATTGTCTAGAGAATTAAATAGTGTTTATGTGGTAAATGTACTGTGCCAATTAAATACCATGTTGATTATATATTTCTCAATTATTACAGTGTTTACAGTAAATTAATCAATAATATTTACACTACCTAAGGTAAAATTTCCTAATAGCGATTATTATGTCTTTGTTTGCCAGTTACTTTGCATGGCAAATCTGTGTGTGCTGACCAAATCTAAATGGTTCTTTTGTCAACAAAGAATAAGAAAAGAAGAAAAGGTTAAATGAGCACTAAGGGGTGGGGAAGAAGAGTAAGAAGGTACAATGTCTCCTCCATGCTGTGACAGCCATGAATCAATTATTCACTTAACAATTGGTAATATTTCTGAAATGCTGCAGACTAGCCAGAAAATGTAAAAAGCATTTTGCTGGAGACTTCATGATTTTTCCAAGTAAAAACTATAAACAAAACTGAAATGGGGAAAAGTGTGTGTGAAGGCGAATATGCTGAAGAGATCAACGATAGTAGAGGGATATATTATTATGGAAAATACATTCAGAAAACTGGCGACTGAGAGTATAGAGGAGGAACAGGTGAAAGTGCTGGGCTCAGCTAGTTATAGTGAGATTAATGTGATGTAAAAAAAAAACCCCACAACACATTACAATACGTAACAACACCAACATATATTGATTTCATATTTATTTCCTGTACCAAAGCATAACACACAGGGAAAAAGAAGGGAGACAGAGGTCTGCAGAAATGCTTAACATCATGCTAAATGGAAAGAGAGTGACTGTCACAAAAGGAAAATGAATTCTGATCATCACTTGAGTTTTGTACTCTCTGCATTAGACCTTGCTCTAGGTATGATTTCAGAGTAGCATAGGCCTTACACAAAATCATATTTTCTTAAGAGAAATAAGAACATGAAATTTAGGATCCCTTGATAACAACATATAGAATGTGCTTTAGAGCGAAGTATATTCAATCTTGACCCTAAGATAGCATTTCTGCTTCCAATGGCAGGCTTTCTTTAGGCTCACAGAAGTATAAAGATTCCAAGCAATGCCCATTTTCTCTAAACTAGTGCAAAATCCCAGTTCAACCACATGATATTTTATTCAATTAGAAAATAACAAACTAAAGGCTAGGGTGAATCAGAAGAAAAAAATGCCATATGGTATGTTTTTGCTCGACTTAATTTGCAGACAAGTGTCTGTAAGATGAAAGGACAAATGACAAAAACTCAGGTGAAATTTCAGCCAGAGCAGTCAGTATCTACACTAAAATAGAAGGGCTCCAATCTTTCTTTCACGGATTATAAATGGTTTGTATGGGCTGTAATGAGAGACCCTTCAAGGGAAGAGCAGGGCCCCAAACTTTTTATTTTTAACTACTTAACCATCTGACTTTTTACTCTCTAATTTTCCGTGCTCCCTCAGATCTTTGTGTGACTCCCTGGTTTGTTATGCATTCCAAGCCACAGGATGTGTCAGCTTAGCGATATTCATTAGCTGGTCTGCGCGCCGCCCAGCTCCTATAGCCTCCCCCATCTAGGCTCTTATTTCCCTCTTTCTCATAGAGGGAAATTCTCACCACTGCTTTTTTTCTACCTCTCTTTTCCAGTTGTCCATTCTCTTCCTTGAGAGTGGCTGTTTCTTTTACTTTTGCACACTCAGGCTTGTTTCCTCCTACCCTTTACCCCCATTAGAAGTATTCACATTGACACACAGAAAATCTAAATTGCACACTGTGGTAAATGAAATCTTCAAATTATCAAGTGCAAAATTAGCATTAAAAATCATAAAACAACAAACAATAGGGCTTTTAATGTCATTTTTGTAATTACGTGAAACTAGTTACTTTGACAATTATTGTTTGTGCCTCATTAGCATGCAAAATGGTTTTTTAGACTAACCCACACACAAAAGAAACCATTTGTGATGAGAACCGTGCTTTGTTTAATGTTAGACACCATTGTTATTGCTTTCCAAATATAACAGTTCTAATTAGTACCTAGCACTCATCCTGAGTTTTTCAGCTTGAAAACGCTGAAGGTGACAATAGAGTCACAATTCCATGGCACTCTTTGTCAGTACCTGTCAAAATATATCTGAGTCTTTAGGAGTTGTGATCTAAATACTAAAAAAAAAATTAATAATCCAGAAAGAATCTCTCTCTCTCTAGATAATTAAAAAACCCCATAAAAATTGCAGATTAACCTCTGGTTAAAAGCATAACTTTATTAATACCTCACAGTAAAATGTGGTCTTGGCAATACTGTCATCTGTCCAAACAGTGACTTTGCTTTGTTTTTGTCATCTGACCTTTATCTGCTCACCTGATTCTTTAATTTTTAGTGATTCATTAGAACTGCATGGGTGGATTAGTGGTAAAACTTAAAAACCATTCATCAATATATGCAAGCTTTTCAAAGGTGAATGCTCACTTGTCTTTTAAGAATAATAATGATTTTTTTTTAATTATCTTACACCAGAATTGGAATGATCGTGACTCCATTTCACTTATGTTCTCTGGTGGGATTGGGAGAAGAATAGACTCAACACAGGGAAACAAGAAAATTTACTTTAAACCACAAAATCACCACCTATTTACCAAACGAATCAGAGCAGGATAATGAGAAATACAATCAAATCTTAAAAACACCTTCCTCCTGTTTCTCCTCTCTTTCTTGCATTCAGCTCCGCTCCCAGTTTCTCTACTTCCTCTTCCCACAGCATCACAGAGGGATGGTGAATTGGGGGTTGCAGTTGGTCCATCATATGTTGTTTCTGCTGCTCCTTCTTCCTTAGAGGACTCCTCACAGTTTTCCCCTGTTCCAATGTGACATCCCTCCCACAGGAGAGTGTCTTCCACAAACTTCAACATGAGGATCCCATGAGGCTGAAGCTCCCCACAAAAAGCTCCAGCATGGGTTCCTTCTGCTCTTGTGCTGATTTCTCTTGGAGTCATGGTCTTTGGGCTCAGCCATCTGCTCTTGTGTGAGATTCTCTATGGGCTGCAGGTGGGTATCTGCCCCATTGTTAATCTCCCTGGGTTGCAGTGGTTCAGCCTGCCATCTCACCATGGGCTGCAGGGGAATCTCTGCTCTGGTGCACTTCCTCCCCTTCTTCCTCACTGACCTTGGCATCCACATAGTTGTTTCTCTCACATCCCACTTCTCTCCAGGAACAAAAGAAGTTGACCATCAGGTTTTTCCCCTCTTAAATATGTTATCACAGACATGCTTCCATTGTCACTGATTGGCTCAGTCTCAGCCACAGGCAGGTCCAACTTGGAGCTGGGGGAGCCTCTAGTATCATCTCAAAGGAGCTAGCCTCATAGCCCACTCCCCATGTTACCAAAACCCCACAAAAGAAACATGTGTTATGATCATTTTCTGTTTGAATGATAAAATACAGTGCTTCCTAAGGCACTGAGAAACTGACTGTGCTGGGCCTCTATTAATTTGGCCACCACAATTCAAAGCTAGCGCCCCTCAGCTGAGGTGCTAGAGCCCCTCAGCACCAGTGTGTCTGGTTTCTGCCTCTGTGCATAGGACTCCCCAAGTAAATTCTCTAACCAACCAACCATTGTCTTCTTTCATCTTCTTTCATCCATTAATATATTTCTACACCCTTCTACACCCTTCAGTCCCGTCCTGCTCTTTTTGCAAAAGCAGATGGCTTCTACCTGCCTTACTGTGGAAATCTCAGTGGAATGACTGGAGAACACAACTCTAAGTAAGTAGAAGTAAAATAAGACCCTTTAGGACTAGTCCATGCCTCTTTGAGTTGTACTGCTTTTTGAAACCCATATTAGATCAGGAATCCATGAATGGCATTGTGTTGTGTGCTAGAAACATTATAGTTATATCTATGCTAGTAGACAGATTTGGCCAGAGGCCATTCTAAGACAGCAGGACTTAGAGGTTAAATTCATGCAGTCAAGCTCTCTTGTCTTCAGAAAAGGGTGACTATGTTCAAATGACCTATTTGAAATGGTCCTTTGCCCTAGCATTTTCTAGAAGAAAGGTGGTTAGCTGAGGCCAAAAATGATCCCAGGGACTGTGTTAGCAATTTAATTGTGTGGACAACCATGTCTCAGTGATTGAGACCACAGAATAGATGTAGGCTAGGGATCTCAGTTTATCCCTGTAGAGAATGGGCTTAGTGACACAGTATTGCATGCACTGTAGCGTGGTTGTGAAGTTTAACTGATATTTATAAAATATGCCAAATCCTTGCATACAAAATGCTACATAAGTAATAAGTATTAATAAACGTGATTATATTAAACCAGGTCTGTTTTCAGTCATGTTTTATAAGACCACAGCTGTAGCAGTAAGTGAGCTTTCATATTAAAGATCAAACATTTTGCCTTCCATTGTAAGCCATTCTTTGTAAGCTTTTCCAATAAAAACCAGCAGAATATCTCATACATATTGAAATTCAACGACATTCTTAAAGACTAAGTGTTCATTTGCAAGTGGCATGTTATAATACTGAATTTCTCTTTACAAGACAATTTTTTGCACATATTTCAAGCTTAATGTTATCAATAAGTATCAAATTAGTAAGCTTAAAATTTACATTAAAATGAGTGTAATTTGTATTTTGTACAACCACACATCAGGTGCATTTTAGCTTTAACCTAAACCTAAGTAAACAAGGTTTATTAAATTCTTTTAAAAGTTGAAGTCTGTCATGTCCTCAAGCCTAACTAGCTCTTATCACTTAAAAATGTTTTTCACAAATAACATTCAGTGAGAAGAGAGATCACAGTTTAAGCAAAAGGTGGTTATAAACGTCCACAGCAGACTTTTTAGTATCCAGTTCTTTATTAAGGGAAAAAACAGGCACTTTCAGGGGTGGGGTACGATTGCTGACAATTTTCATACTCTGACTTTGTCTCTTTTGATGCCAATCTAAACTTAAAAGTGCTACTGACACAACTCTGACAGTGTGGAAAAAACCACAATTTCTCTAACTGACACAGCTATAAAGTTTTCCTTGTAATATTGCTTCTTATTCTTTTTAGAAATTGGTATAGAAGTAACTGTTAAAAAGGAATCTTTTGATTATATAAAGTATCTCTCAATTCAAAGAATTTTCTGGTATAATTCACATGACCACTTTTTAGTGTAGACCAGACCTGGGGCTCTGGCTTTGTGTTATCGATAAGTCTTCCCAGGTAATATACAGGATTTTAACTCCAATACAGGGGTGGGAGCTTACAGTGTATAAAGTGGGATTTCTAACTCATCTTCAGTTCATTTCAAAACTAACTCCCTAAATGACCAATATTTCAGTGCTGCATCCTCATCTTTCTTTCAAAACACAGGGAAAAGAATCATAACCGTGCAATGAGTATGAGAATCTGCATGAGGCACTCTTTGAAGAGCTGGTCACAGCCAAAAAGGCAGAGGAAACCAAGTCTATTTGCTAAGGAGAGGGCAGCAGGTTTTGTTTTATATTTATGGCTCTGTGTTTGAGCAGGAAGGATTCTGGCAGACAAAGACTAGATGTTATATGCTGTAACTCATGCAGGAACAAATCCTTAATACCCTGCTTGTGCTGATGGGTCCTTTCCAGTCATTGGGATAAAAAAGTCTGACTGAATCCCCTAACTTTCTGACTTTTATCCATTTTGTGTATGTGTTTGAACCTTCAGAACTCCAAAGGGTTCACAGAGCAGCTTCATGGCCTGCTTGGTGGCTTACTTTCTTCTTCTCCGTGAAATTGTAGGCTGTGGACCTTGGCTGTAGGGTTTACCTTACCTGGATGCTTTCTTATACATCCCAAATACAGCTTTTTAATTTCCTTCTTCCCTTTCAGCCCTATTCCTTCCAATTTCAACCCCCAAAACCACTTTCTGTGAACCAAGAGAAGGGGAGGAGGGTCGTTTTCGACAATTTCATATGTTTGTATTGATCTTTTCTTCCCCTCAAAAACACTTCAGGGACAACTGTATTAATTTTTGCCTCAGCCATTCGTAGAAAACTGAGTAGACAGTTGCACCATTTCCACAAGTTCCAGTAAAGAAACACTGAATCACACACAGCATATGCATAGACATGAGGATCCAGAGCTTATTGCTTTCAGCAACTTCAAAACTAAAATGAACTCAGCCTTTGCAGAAGACATTTCCAAGAAACATCATGGAATACAAAAACATGCATTGCCCCTCTTTGGTGGCTGTTGTGTCCTCTTAGCTAAGGAGGAAATAAATATTTCTCATGCTCATGGTGAAATGCTTACATAGCAGGTAGTGGAGACAAGTGGCAATTGAGCAGTGAGCTACCACAGAGCAGTGAGTTACCATAGAGCTCATAGATGCCTGTTTAAGCTGCACTTCAAGGTATGAGGCCAGGGGTCAAGTATCTTCATTCACCCAAGAAATGTGTCAGTAGCCAAGCAAACACATCCAGTGTAGCTTATTACTGCTGGAGTATGTTTCAGTCATTGAAAGTTTAATTATCTGAGCCTGCTGAGGTTCTGTGCTCAACTCAGAGGCCTTTCTGCATTTGTTTGCACCTGTGTAACATGGCGTTAAATTTGGAATACCACACCTCATTAAAGGAGTACTCAAGATATTAATCAATGGAGTTAGAGAAAAACTATAAACCCAGAAAAAAAAAAGAAAAAAATTGAGGTGTCAGAGGGTCCTTATCTATTGAAATAATAGTTTCAAACACCTTTACAGCTGTGTGAAGAACAGGTAAGTATCAAACAACATCCTTGTATGCTTTACTGATCTTCTTTTCATCCTCCAAACAGACTTTACAGGTTGGCACTGGACAGCCTGAATGGTGTGATTCCCAGGCCAACAGCAGTAGCTGGTAAAGAAAGGCTATTGCATAGTTGTTCTAAAAGAATAAGGGAAAGCAAAGACAGAGGGATCTTTTTCAGGACAAATGTGTTCATATTAAAATTGTCACAGAGCTTTCAGCATGGCAATAGGTAGTGGAATGACAAGAAACTCTAATACAGAGGGCACTGGGAAAGGATGTCAAGAAACTGTAGAACAGGCATATGATGTGGGCTTGAGAAAGAGATAGAAGAAAAGGAAGAAAGTAACTCCCTGATCATGGAAGGACAACATGGAGCACTTGAGTGGGGGCAGCGGAGATGCATAAAAGTCTGAATGAAGGGTGCGGGTGGGGCTGATTGATAGGGATAAACTAGTTGTGAGATGCACAGGAGTGTGGAATTCCCTCTGAAAACAGGGAAAAGCAGGAGGAAACATGGTAATCTTAGGGTTCAGTGGAAAATAACAAATTACATATGGACTCATATTAAATCTGCAATAATTATGCATCCAAAATTACATAGATTGTTTAAAATAATCATAGAATTATAGACTGGTTTTCATTCTAAGGGACCTTAAAGATCATCTAGTTCCAACCTCCCTGCCATGGCAGGGACACCTCTCACTAGACCAGGTTGCTCGAGGCCCCATCCAACCTGGCCTTGAACATCTTCAGGGATGGAGCATCCACAACCACCCCAGGCAGCCTCTTCCTGTATCTCACAACTACCAGAGTGAAGAATTTCCTTCTAATTTCCAATCTAAACCTAACTTCTTCCAGTTTCAAACCACTATCCCTCATCCTATCAGTACTGGACTTTATAAAAAGTCCCTCTCCAATTTTCTTGTAGACCCCCTTCAGATACTGGTAGGCTTCAATAAGATCTGCCTGGAGCCTTCTCTTGTCTCATCCAACTCTCTCATCCAGTCTTCGTAGGAAAGGTGTTCCAGCCTTCTTATCATTGTGGTCCTCCTCTGGACCCACTCCAACAGGCC
Organism: Brachypteracias leptosomus; assembly: GCA_013401335.1. Taxonomy (NCBI): domain Eukaryota; kingdom Metazoa; phylum Chordata; class Aves; order Coraciiformes; family Brachypteraciidae; genus Brachypteracias; species Brachypteracias leptosomus. Next base: position 10,814 of record VYZX01002908.1, on the reverse strand, counting down.
TCTGTCCTTCTTGTGTTGGGGGCTCCAGGGCTGGACATAGTACTCCAGGTGGGGTCTCATGAGAGCAGAGTATGGGGGTAGAATCACCTCCCTCCACCTGCTGGCCACAGTTCTTTTGATGCAGCCCAGGATAAGGTTGGCCTTCTCAGCTGCACTCGCACATTGCTGGCTCATGTTGAGCTTTTCAGCAACCAGCTCCCACAACTTCTCCTCAGGACTGCTCTCAATCCATACTCTATCCAGCCTATATTTGTATTTGGGACTGCCCCAACCCATGTTCAGGACCTTGCACTTGGCCTTGCTGAACTTCACAAGGTTGGCATAGGCCCACCTCTTAAGCCTGTCAAAGTCCCTCTGGATGGCATCCCTTCCCTCCAGTGTGTTGACCACACCACACAGCTTGGTGTCATCTGCAAACTTGCTGAGGGGGAACTCAATCGCAATGTCTATGTTGCCAACAAAAATGTCAAACAGGACCAGTCCCAGTACTGATCCCTAAGGATCACCACTTCAGAATATTTTTTGCATCATCTTTTCACACTGGAACAGATTATATGCAGGTTTTATAAAGGTTACATATCTTCCTTCTATGTTTCCTACAGTATACATAATATGCTTAAAGTCTTTTTAATAAGTTCCTAAATGCTCTCTTTTGTAGAAGAAGTTCGGATACCAAAAGCCTTTCTTTAGACTCTAGAAACGCTAGAGTTCAGCTGCGCTATTGTGCTGCTAGCTCTCTTCTTTCTCAGGCCACCACCAAATTCAGCAACATCCCCTCAGTATACTTTCATCTTTTATTCTTTATCTGTTTGCTCTTTTCCATCTCAAATTAGCCAAAGGGGAACACACTACTGAGAGAGAGAGAGCTCAGCAAGCTGCTCCCAACAGGAACTCTTCCAACTGGCCCCAACAAGAACACTCTTCCCCAGGAACTCTTCTCAGACTGACCAGCTCCTCATTGCTTCTCACAAACTGCTTGGTTCCTGGTTGATATATCTCTAGCCTCGCCCACCACCCCAACCACGATCGCCTGGGGGAAGGCAGGGCCTCACACAGGTGGGCCAGGTTCTGCCTCTGGGGCCTAAAACCACTTGGGGAACGAAACATACTGCTGGGTTGTGACTCATCCATAGGTCAACTCCAACTCAGGGCCCACAGCCCAGGCTCTAGCACTTCAGCTATGAACACCTGTTTGGATGCTAAGACTATTTCCAAGAAGTGCATACAGAAGAGCTCTCTAAGTTCATGTCTGGATGAGCCTGTGGCATACAACAACCTCCATGGGGCTTGGATTTCCTGTGGAGGAAAGCTGTGCACCCATGCCAGATGCAAGTCTCAATCTTCCACAGAAGTCCTTGCCCTGGACAACCAGGAGAAGAGGGATGTTAGATGTGATCTAACTCTGTCAGAAGTACAATTTAGATATTGTTTGAGGCCATTTTTTATCAATAAAAGACAAAAGTGGAAAGAAAACTTTTTATGAGAAAACACTATATTTTATAGGAAAAGAACTAGAAGAATGTTATTGATTTCACCTTTCAGCCTCTGTTGCATTTTAACAGAAACTTGATGCTTTCTTTCATGTCTCTTTCCCGAGTTCACAGTGCGTCCAAGGACTCCCCTACACTTCCATTCCCCTCACTGATGGCCTGTCTAGGCTGATGAAAAATCTTGAAGAGATTTTGCAGCTGACCATGCCTTCTTGTTGACTCATTCTCAGTTTCTGAGGAGAAACTTGTTTGTTTGTTGCACTTTCTTTTTCCTTTGTCACTCATGTAGCTAGCTGCATGTCCTTACCATGCTAAACATGCCATGTGCCTCAGTGCTAAAGATCACGGTAACTAGCAAAACACCAATATTAGCATGCAGAGCTCACATCCCCAGAAAGATGGTGAAGAAGCCCGGAAGGATGAAAAAAAGCTCATCCATCGTGAAAAGAGAGCACTCAATGGAAAAGTCACACCATGATAACTGCATCCATGAAACACACTTCATGGCTTTCTCCATTTCTCTGTGTTACATTCTACAGACTTGTTACATTTCCATGTACTCATACAGTGGCCAAACCATGACCCCAGGGAAGCTAACACAGTGCAGGCATACACCAACTGAATTTTCTGTAGGAAGTGGGAACTTGTAAGAATAGCTCTAAAGAGCATGGAGTTTTTTCACTGAATGCCAAGTAGGAAATTTCTAACTGAAGTGAGGACCCCTTAGGGTATTACGTTTCTTTAAACTCCTAAGTATTTTTGCCCTAGGGATATTTTTTGGGAAATACACTAAGAAAACATCATTACATGTATTACTGGGAAAAAAAAACACACCCTAAAACCAAAGCAAAACACACCCTTCCACCTTTCTTGGAAGATTTGCTTTGTTTATTAGCTGAAGAGATATGATTTTGCTTTATTTTAAGGTGGCTATAAAGTCCTATGTTAACTGATAGTCTTTAGAAATATATATGGTTTCTTGAACTGATGTAAACCCCTGTGTGTTAGCTTCCCAAGAAGCCTAGTGCTGCGCTAACCAAGATCTCAGGATGACTATTTACTGTGGCATTCAGCAGTTATTTTCATCTTCTGACATTGTGGTTTACTGAGACCATCTTCAGAAGATGCTTATTAATGATGACACATGAAGTGCTGATAAAAATTCAATTAGGTTCTTTTAAATTAAACACATTTGGTCAAATTCATGTTTGGGTACTTCTGATCCAGCCATGTAATGGTAAAAAAGGATAAAATAATTTATATCCAAAAGTTAAAAAAACACTCACCAAATACATCATTATGCTTTTAACTGTATGCTATTGAAGGCATTAAAGCAATTTACTAGTATCAAGTTTAAAATCTAATGGGCTTGATGGATTTTTATTTTAAGCTTTGGCTTAGATGCTATTATTATTTTTTTTATACTTTAGGCATTTAAGACTCAAAATAAATGAACACTATGTGCCAGATCACCAGTTATCTTTTGTTAAATGTTGTAGCACTTGCTGAAATTTATCTTGATTGATGTTTAACAAATTATGATCTTCAACTCAGTCCAGATCATAAATGTTCTTTTGGCACTTCCCTTCTAAAATCCCCTAGGCATCAGTCAGAAAGAGGTATTCCATAATTATAGTTAGGATTTAACTAATGAAGTAAGAAATAGTTGTTGCTTCCCTAATCTAACTCAAATATCGTTATTAAATTATGAAATCTGTTTTATTTTTTAAACAAGACAAATGTTAGATGCAGATATTTTTCTGGAGTTTTCTGCTGCGCATGTGTAGCAAGTGATACAAGGGCTCTAGTTCAAGTCCCTGCTACAGTAATGTGCCACTGAGAATCCATATCTCCTGAGAGCAGGTATCTCAGCAGCAGATTCAAAGTTACATACATGTATGTGTAGGTATCATCTTCATTTGTGCATGGAATAAAAATTAGTGTAATGAGTGAACAGCTTTGAAAACTGAATGCAGACTTCACTGGTTCATGGTTATACACATATTTCCTTAAGTTTTTACTCTATCATTTATGTTCTCTGCTTGTTAATTTTCATGTCTTTAACGTTTTTCTGTTCACCATCACTATCTTATATTGAAAATAGTCTTTGAAACACATTTTTGTGTTTCTAACTAGTTGCTTGACAAGTAGTGATAGAAAGAATAGTTTCTAACCAAGTAAGCAGTTTTAAATTATAGAATGCTTTTCACCTAGCTGAACCAAAGCCCTATATATATTTTGTCAGGTTAGTTTTTGAACACTTTTAATAAGAAAAAGCAAGTTCTTCAATGATTATTGACTCCATAGTCAGGGGACTATGAAGTGTTTCCTCTCTGGGATTGTAGTTCATATCCAGGATATGCTGGCTGCCTAGAGACTCAGAGACATGATGAATTTACCAAACAGCAGCTGAACTTCAAAGCTTGTCCATCTGTAAACTCCTAGCTGGTACAAAGGTAAGATAATGTAACTCAATTTAGAGTGGCATGTGAGGCCAAACTGGCTGCATGCTATGAATGAACACATACATGAGTGAGCTAATGTACTGTAGCTTGTTAAGTCCCAGAAACTTGGTCTAAGCCATAAATCATACATGTTGTGTGTAATCTCAGTGTCAATTCCAGGTGACAGACACCTATGCCTACCCCTAATTTCCTGGTAGTCTTTGAAGGACTTTTGATACGATGATCCACTTAGATCTGTTTTTTTGTTTTGGGGCTCCCACTGTGGCAAAAAAGGAGAAGAAAATAACCTTATCTCCCTACTAGCACTCCATTAGGATGAGAGACTCTAGCGGGCATGTTCCTGGCTTAAAGGTGTCCTATGTCATTCTCCTCTCAAAGCCTAAAAAATAGAACATTAAAACATGAAGAAGATGAGATACTCAGACAGTACTTTTTTTTTTGTTTCTACATAGGTTTTTTAAAAATATTTGCTAATGAAAGCCACAAAAAAAAAATTACACCGAAGAAGGTAGGGATTTGTCCTCTTCTTTTGGAAAGTAGACATTTCTGTGAATTTCAGAATTTGTACTATATAGAACAAATTTATTCTATTTATTCTATATAGAGATTGAACAAATAAACCACAAGGGACAAATGTATGTTTCAAGTGAGGTTTCCTTCTAGAACTGCACAAGGAGCCATCACTAAAAACAGTGAAAATTATTTTGTGGCTATGCAAAATATGTGACTCATATATGGGCAGACAGAGAAACATGTCATCAAAAAAGAAATCACAAAATAATAATATTTGTCTCATTTTCTTTGGTTTCATATAGTGTTTGCACTGCAAAGGTGATGAATGCAGTTTCCTGTGCAATGTTTGTGTAAATTATGTTTGCTTGAACAATTTAGTCTGGAGGCAAAGAAGTTGCATTCAGACTTAATGACTAACATAAAATTAACAATGCTATATAGAATGCAATAAGATCATCTCGAGTACGTCTCTATTTTCCAAGAAGCTGGAATCCCTGTGTCTGGCCTCCTGATCTTTGGTACTTGTCTGCAGCAGATCCACTCCTACTGATACAACTCAATACTGCAATTTGCTTCTTCAGATGGCTCTGAGCTAATCTTTTAATGCAATAATATGATTTGCCACATTATTTTTAAGAATCTGAAGAAGGCACATAGAATAAATTTCTTTTCTGCAGCCATGTTCATGTTAATTTCATTGATGCTTAGCAGTTACCACATTGTGATATCCAACCCAGAATATCCAATTCTTAAATCAAAATTGTCTCATGAACATACAGGGCCAGAATAAGGTTTATGGGAGTAATGTTTAAAATCAGAAACTTCCTGACCTTTTTCTCACTAGTATAGTTTACGTATTTCTCTTAATCAAGTGAGGAACTTAGGGCCTGCTAAAAAAAATAGATGTAGCAGCAGAAGGATCCTTCTTATCCCTCTGTCATCTGCAAAGTTAGTAAAATTACAATACAGCTACATGCCCATTTGTTTTTAAGGGGGCACTTATGGAGACCAGAAATTCACTCTGAAGCAGAATTCTAAAAGTATTATTGTATCTTGCCGTGCACTTCATGTTGTTTATTGTTGCCAAGGCCTTCCAGTCTTCACTCTCCAATAAATTCAAACAGGTAAAGCTCTTCCTTCATATACCTACCAGGACATGAACACAAGTGTTTTTGTTTGTAGATATAATTACATACTTAATGCTGCTGTTGTGATTGAGAAAAACACAGGACCACTACCAACATGAATGCAAACAAGGTCAGGTTAAACTGCTTTATCTTGTGTTTTGCATGTGTATAGGCACACTCTGTTCTACTGACATGGTAACTTCTCGGGACATCATAATTTAGCTGAAGGTCTACATCTAACGTTTCAGGAAAGCCTAATAATAACACAGTTCAGTCCTTCCAAGCATCTATCTAGGCTGTTAAAATATCATAATCAGTAAAAGTATAGCTCTTTAAGTAATGTTACCTTTCCATCTCAACTTCCCTTGCTTTATAAATGGGACCATAATGTCCTCGCTGTAATACTGTAAAACTTCTTTCATTAATGCATGTATAGCACATGAAATTTATGACTAGTACATTTTGGACTTTAATGAGAAACAATAATGATTTCTTTAAAAATCCTTGGTCCTATACTAAAGAGATTCTCTACCAACATCAACAATCTAGAGACCTCTTATTGTTTCAAAAGGGATAGTTGAGCTGTTGCTTGTTTGTTTCATCAACTGAGTTAAAAATTTTATCATAGTATTTCCATACTAAGTAGTCTTTATCATATAATAATAGCTTAATAAAACTCTCAAAAAATTGTTAAAACTTGGAGGGAGGATAACTACTTTCATATTACAAATTATATGTAAAATGAATGGTTTTCATAATGATACGTAATGCGCTGCTTTAACTGTCTACATTGTACTGTACAATGCTTTGTCTGTGTGGAATTGCACCAGCTGTACCTGCTGTGCCTTTGTAGAGTCCTATTCAGCACTCCTTATTCACTCCCTCCTTTGGCAAAACCCCCTCTGAAGTCAGTGTGCGATATGCTACTGTAAGAAGTGCTGAATAGGTCCCTTAAATGATAACTCCTTGGAGGAGGAAACTGCCACTTTTCTCACACTTCTCTTACTGTATAATGCAATTTGGACAGAAGATGCTATGAAAATACTACTAATAATAGATAGAGCAACTACATCAAGCAAATCACGGCAGCTCTCAAGAAAAGTCATCCTTTTTTCAGCATAAAGCAATCGAAGGTTTCAACATACCAGCATTGCTGTTACTTTTAGGTTTTGTGAGCATTAGCTTTTTAAACTTTGCATGCAAACTCCAAAAACGTTATGTAAAATGTTAAAATGTCAAAATTTAATATTTTTCAGAAAAGTATTATAAGCTTGTAAGATTTATTAACAACTGGCATATTTTGAGCCTCTAGACCATAATTATACCTTAGACCTAGATCATGTAATAGTAGATAAGATACAGCTATTCCTCTTTTGAGGTTAATTAAGTGCTGTATTAATCCATTTTTAGCCTTTTCAAAAGTGAAGCTCCACAGAATCTTTGTGTGTTCAAACATTCAAGTTTTGTTTGGCTTCCACAACTTTACTAGCAAGCTTTGATAAACTATCTGTGTCAACAAAACCCAGTCAATTCTACATGTTAAAAAAGAACACTTAAAACAATTCGACTAAATACCTTTACAGGTTTGGTTTTAATTAGATGTTTTGCTTCTTCAGCTTACTGGAAAGAGCTAGATAGCTTTTAACCATGTCAGTCTATATAACAGCAGGTGTCAGTTTTAACTGCCTCTGAAAATTCTAAATGTATTCAATTAACAGAATTCCTTAGAGAATGATACTTTTTATGTTCATTTGTCTTATGCAATGTTTGCAACATGTTTTCTTTCCATACACTATGTTCTTGTTGATTCTGTGACCCAATTATGCCTAAATTTTTTTACTGTCAGAGTACATTCAGTTAATACTCTCATCTTAATATAATCCATCAGAAAAATGGATTGTGCCACAGGTGTCCTTTGAGAAAGTAAGTCTCTCTCTCTTTTCAAGAAACCAGAGCAATCTTGACAACAGAACAGCAAGTGGTTATCTGAGCAATGATGGAGAGAAAATTGATAGCTTTGAGATCTGAAATGAATAGATCCTCATATTTTGATCTCAATATACAAACCTACATGTGTAGCTAAATACCTTAGTAGGCTTTCCTGGAACAGGAGTGTCCACCAAGCCCTTCTATCACTTCCCCCCTACCTCCGTCTGCAGGGCAAAAGGGGAGAGAATAAGATAGAAAGAACCCGTGGGTTATGATAAAAGCAGTTTAATGAAAGCAGAGAGCAAGGCCGCGGGCAAAGCAAAAGCAAAACAGAGGTGTTAATCTGTACCTGCCATCCACAGGTGATGTCGGGCCTGTCTCAAGAGGCAAGTCTCAGTGCTGTGTAAGCATTGCTAGTCACAACATGGCCCACAACATGGGCACCCTTACGCTGCCAATCCAAATCCACCTGAGCCACTTCAATCTTGGTGGCCTGGTCCACCCACTGGTTGTTCTGGTGTTCTTCAGTGGCCTGGATCCCGGGTACATGGGCATCCACGTGGCGCACCTTCACCACCAGCTTCTCTACCCGCACAGCAATGTCTTGCCACAGCCCAGCAGCCCAGATGGGTTTGCCTCTGCGCTGCCAGTTGCTCTGTTTCCACTGCTGCAACCACCCCCACAGGGCATTTGCCACCACCCAGGAGTCAGTGTAGAGGTAGAGCACTGGCCACTTTTCTCGCTCAGCAATATCTAGGGCCAGTTGGATGGCTTTCACCTCTGCAAACTGACTGGATTCACCTCGTCCTTCAGTAACTCCAATGAACTGTCATAGGGGACTCCACACAACAGCCTTCCACTGTCGGTGTTTTCCCACAATGCAACAGGACCCATCAGTGAACAGGGAATATCACTTTTCATCATCTGATAATGTGTTATATGGTGGGCTCTCCTCAGCATGTTTCACCTCCTCCTCTGGTGACATCCCAAAATTTGCCTTCTGGCCAGTTCGTGATCACTTCCAGGGGCGGCTGGGGTTCCTTATTCGAGCCCGTTGTATTATCAATGCAACCCACTCACTCCATGTGGCATCAGTCACATGGTGTGAAACGAGACTCTCCCTTTGAACATCCATTCCAGCACTGGCAGTCGGGGTGCCAGGCCATATGGGGCTGCTGAAGGATGAACGAGTTTTGCTGATCACCTTCTGGCTCTCCAGCTGATGAATCAATTTCTGGATGGGGATCAAGGCATCTCTGTTGGTACGATATTGCCACTGATGCACTGTCATCATAGCAGTTGGCACCTGCTGCTCTTCAACCTTCATCAGCCCCACTACAGAAGGGTTCTCGGAGAGACCTGGCAAGGTGGAAAACTGTTCACTTCCCTTCATCTTCAGGACAGTAGTACCGAAAGCTCAATGATGTCCTTTTGGATCCTTGAAATAGCCTTTCCTAAAATAGTCAATGCCAAAGATGCACAGGGCCTCTGGACCAGTCACAATGGGGTGTTTGTGCCACTCCCTGCCAGTTAAACTCACTTCAGCCTCCAGTGCAGTCAGCTTCTGGGATCCCCCTGTCACCCTAGAAATGCAGATGGTCTCAGCTCCCCTATATCCTGATGGCATTAAAGTACACTGTGCACCAGTATCCACTAGGGCCTTGCACTTCTGTGGATCTGACGTGCCAGGCCATCGGATCCACACAGTCCAGTAAATCCGATTGTCCCTTTCCTCCACCTGGCTGGAGGCAGGGCTCCTCTATTCCTGTTCCTGGGCAGAATATTCACTGTCACTTGCTGTGTCAAACAAGAAGTTCCCTCATCAGGCTTAGCGGAGGTGATTTTAGTCTTCCCATATCTACGAGATCATCAATTTCCCTCTTGTGTTTCCACACTGACTACATTAACCGTCTTGGATGGCCCCTTCTTAACCGTTGTCTTCCCTCTCAATTCCTGTACATGTGCTCCTAGCTTAAAGGTAGGTTCACCATCCCACTTCCTCATGCCCTCCCCCTGGTCATACAGAAAGAACCAGAGTGCACCACGTGGAATACGCCTGGGGCTACCTTTCCCTCTTACTAGGGCAGGGGAGGACTGATTTATTGGGGTGTCCCTGACATCCAGGGCGCTAGCCGTTAGGGATGTGGAGGTGTCAAGACTCTTTGAAGTTTTGGAGCCAGGAAAACACTGTCTCCACGGTTAGGGTGTCCATTTTTGGGTAATACATTGCTGCCAAGCTGGCAGAATATGATGCTGGTGCATTTTTTATCACCTTTCTCCACATGGCCCATAGATGACTTCCAGTACTGCTAGTTCTTTCAGGTACTGGATACCTTCATCTACAGTAGACCACTTTCCTGAGGAGGTAGAGTTCATGAGGTCTCCCTTGAATGGGTATCTTGGTTTCACATTCAAGAGGAGCTGTCTCCAGAGACTACAAATTGCTACCTCTTTTCCAATTCCTCCCTTAATTCCATGATTCCTAGCAAGAGAGCACAGCTGTTTGGCTTCCTTACCTTCTAGTTGCTGAGTATCAGCCCCATTATCCCAGCATCAAAGCAGGCAGGTAACAATCTGCTCACCTGTCTGACAGCTGTAATCTTTCCTCGTGTCCTGAAGTTCTGATGAGGTCAGGGACTGGGTAGATTCTGCCACCTGTTTCAATTCTGTCACTCCCTCCTCCAATCTTTCTGTTGAGGGACCAGCTTCTTGGGCAAGCCTTTCCTCTTCTTCCTTGTCCCTCATTAATGGAGGATATGGACCTGTTGTTCTTCTTGTCCACTGCTTCTTTTATAGTACTGGGGCAATTCCAGTGGTTGTTGTTGTTTGGGTCCCTGCCTCAACCACAGTCTTCTGAGAGTACTGCTCTGTGGCTCAATAGGCACAGGCCAGGCCCCAGTACAGTGCTAAGAGCTGCTGGTTTTCATCAGGGTAGACAAGGCATCCCTCTATTAGGTGTTGCGTCAGTTTGGCAGGGTTGCTTGCCTGTTCAGGTATAAAGTCCCAGGCTATGGGAGGTGATAACCATCCTAGGAACCTGCCCAAATCCTGCCATACACCCTGCCACCCAGGGACAGGCTGCCTTGGGGTACATTTTGGTGTCACCCCACCTGAAAGTCATCTCCTCATACACCAAGCTGAGATCAGACTCCATATAGCCCATAATAGGCCAACAGTATTGATTAATAGTATTAAACATGTAAGGGTGAACAAGGACCTTGGGAGCCTGCACAATAAAATCACCCACGTCAATCCCCGGTAGGGAGGGGGAGATGTATTCCCTCATCTTC
>VYZX01002907.1:23000-75311 GCA_013401335.1 Brachypteracias leptosomus | reverse complement strand
TGCATGGGACATATAAGGTATGTAACTGTGACACACCAAATGCATGGGAGGTTGATAAAGCAACTTCTAGCTGGAGATCAATGGCCCTCAGTCAAGGGGATGAGAACACTGGTAGGTGGGATATCTCCTTTACATCAATCACAAAACCTTGGCTTAGTGTAAGAAATGCTAGGGATGCTCCACTGATAGTGAAATGATAGTTTTACAAAGCAGTTAGATGACTGCTGGTTGGTTGGGGTTTTTTTTCTTTTTTTTCATTTATTTATTTCTTATGTGTGCATTTATATACAGATGATCATATATTCTCTTCCTGTTATGTTTGGGTTGCTTACTCATTAGTAAATCTTGCCTGCCTGAGCCCCTCTCCATGTGTAATACTTATAACTCTCAGCTCTTCAATACACTGTTGAATCTGTATGTCAATTGACCATGTTAATTTTCCAAAGATAATGTAAGTTTTGCAAGAATGAACTTAAATTCTTTCAGAAATTGTTCACTTTGTTATTTAAAGCAAGTAGGACATTTGTAGTTTTTTGGTACTAATGCTTTCATATAGATGTGCTCATAGTTGGCTCTGTAAATATAAATATTCTTGGTGGGAGTTGCCCTTAAGGCCTGTAGCAGTGTGAAGAAAATAGCAAGGCTTTCTGCATATAAGGGTCTACCATATATGCATTTCTTTGAAGGGCAGGAGTGTATGTCTCTGTGTTTATAAAATAAAATAAATTCTGGGAAGAAGATTTTCCTGTTGATTCAGATAGCCCTGCAGGTAACTGTAATGTACATTTATATTACCACTGGAGTTTTCTGATCAGAAAGATGTTGCTGGTGTAATATTTGAAAACACAGGGCTTGCATAACTTTATCACTTAATACAGTTATTGGAACAACTAATCTTGTTGTCAGGCAGTGTAATTCCTATTTAATTTTAATCTTTCTGTCATATTTTTCCCCTTAAAATTCAAGGGGAATAATAAATAATGTGAAAAATCGCCTGAAGAAGACAACCTTTTACCTCACAGATACAAATCAGACTACACTGTTGTTTCAATCACTTCACTAGAAACAGATCAAAATATAATGAAAAGATGAAAAAGATTAGGCACAGAAGGAAACACAGAAAAGTCCAATAAAGAACTTATTTATGAATAAAGCAGAAGGTCTTTTTTTCAGTGCTCATAATATTGTATATATTTGCTGACCGTTATTATCATTATTTTTCCTTCCCATTTAGGAGATTGTCAACTTCAACTGTCGGAAGCTCGTTGCTACAATGCCTCTTTTTGCTAATGCAGACCCAAATTTTGTGACTGCCATGCTAAGCAAACTGCGATTTGAGGTGTTCCAACCTGGAGATTATATTATTAGAGAAGGGGCTGTGGGTAAAAAGATGTATTTCATTCAGCATGGTGTTGCTGGTGTCATCACCAAATCGAACAAGGAGCTCAAGCTGACAGATGGCTCTTACTTCGGAGGTAAGTAGGGAAAAATGAGTTGCAACATTGCAGTGAATGCACTAGAACAAAACATATTCAGGTATGTGAGATATCAGAATAAGTCTACTGAGTGTCTTTTGCCTACACAATTCCAACTGCAGTGAAGAGTGCACAAAATAATTTCTGAATAAGCCATTCAGAGACTGCTTACTGTTGTGGGGATAACTATTAAAGTTGCAGAATGACCTTCCTGAACTTGGAAGTTATTTCAAACTAAGAGTGCTGTTATTTAACAGGCAGTATTTAAATAAAAATACAATGGGCATAGTAATTTTATAGTTATTTAAAGGTAAAATAAACAGGATTAATCCAATGTTTGAGTCATAAATATAAAATACTTCTAAAAGATAAAAATCAGTGTAAAATCACAAAATTAGGCAGTGGATAAAAGACCATTATGTGGGATATTTTGGTATTCATGAATATTTCAAACTGTTATTAGTGCTTTTTCACTGAATTTTAGCACACAGCAATGTTTATACTTCCAGTATATACTATGAGATACTGGACTTCTTATCTGACTGGATAGCTCTCTAACAAATACATATTAATTAAAAAAGGACATAAATTTTAATCCAAATTAAACTCATCTGGTAGTCCTAGTGAAAAATATTTTTTTGTTTAGATAAAGGCATCTGAATATTTATCTTGGAATAAAAAAAGCAATCTCTGTTTTTTACATATAGTAATTGATCACTATAAAAATGTTGTTGATTGTAAATTGCCTTTGTGCATTAGAATAGGTGTCTGCTTCTATGAGTAGCAGCAAGGCTGGTTTCCAGAAGCTGATTGAACATTTGTGGTTACCACTGCTGTCCGTGATGATTACAGTTAGTTGGTCATTGTATTAATTTTCTGTTGAATCCCATGAATCATCCCAGATCTAAGTCAAAAGCCTTTCAGAAAATGTTCAATCGAAAGCCTAATCAGTGGCATTTAGCTGGCATACAGGACTGGGAAGCTTACAAAAGTGAATTGGGATCAGTGTTTGAATTGGGCTATAGAGTTACTTAACTAATGCCATTTTAGAATAATACACTCAAGCAATGCGTACTGATTGGCCAGAAGGCCTTGTCACTCTGCAGTGGCCTGTGCAAGGTGATTTGTACCAGTATTTGTAGAAGCACTTCAGTAAAGAGGTCTTGTGCTTGTCCCATGGGCTTAAACCGTAGGTGCTGAAGACAGATTAAGGAGAAAGAAAAGGTAAGTGCTGAGGATGACGAAACAGAGCAACCTTGGTCTTGGTCTTCTCTATGCTTAGCAGTGCCCTAGTTTATGAAAATGAGTTTGCAAGAGCCTGCATGCTGAATCTGACCATAATACTCCTCTGAACCAGCAGAGGATCAGAGGAGATTGCAAATGAAAGTATTTTACATAACTGTCAGCCTGTTGTTGCAGTGCAAATGACTACTTAGCTCATCCTGTTCATGCACTGCCCTTCATACCAGGCATGCAGGCAAAAAATAAGCTATTGGCAATATCCAGATACCACAAGAACTTATTACTGCATACCAAAGTGATTTTGCTCATCCAAGCTGCAGCCAGGATGAGACAAGGGGTGCAAAAATGGGGACAATTGCATCCAAAGTCTGACAGCTGCTGAGGTAAATGGGAGATGATAGCTGCTGCTGGATATAGGCTAGAGAAGCAAGGTGAGGAGAGAAGAGAAGGGCAAGCACGCAGGGAGAGAGACCCTGAGAAAGGAAGTGCCCTGAGATCCAAAGCAGTGTGATTCAGATTTGTTTTAACAAAATATCATATAACACTGTAAATTCCCACAAGGGGATTTCAAACCCTGGAGAAGAAAGACCTATTTGACTTCAGCTGAAAAGAGAAAAAACAAGCTGCACATTGGATATCTGTGAATTAAAAAGTTTGGTTTGTCAAAGCACAAAAAAAAATATTTCTAATATTCTTGTCTTTCTGGAGAAGATACTCTTTCCCTGAAATGTGTATCAGAATCTGACTAAAGCTTCCTGACCAAAGCAGACACAAGAAATGTTGCACAGTGATAAAATAACAAGCTGGAAGAGTATGCCCATGTTCAAATCCTAAGACCAATAACCTCTTTTTTGCCAATGAAGATATGCAAAATCTGAGGCTAAGATACCACTGTCTGACACAACAAATCAATACTCTCACAAGCAAGGGAAGGATACACAGGTGGGAAGGGCATACTTTACCTAAACAGATCATTTTTCAATTTTTGAATGTCTTATGAATTGGAAGTTCCCATTCCCATCTCAGAGATGCTAACTGTTGGATGTCAGGTATGTCTCAGAGCTGGGTTTCACAGGAACCTTGGCTCTGGGGAGATTCAGGAGGAGTCCCTGGAGAGGCAGGCTTGCCTCTAAAACTCATGATCAGTTTCAACAACATCCTGCCTTGTATTTAGAAAAAGTTTATTAAACTTAAAATATGTAAAATGTTTGAGTTTTGACAACACTGTATTAGTAGAAAGCTTAGGACACCCTGGAGTTGTTGGGGAACTGGAGTTTAGTGTGAAAGCCAAGATTTAAGAGAAACCAAAGCAGTGTCACCAGTATTTGGAAGAGGATTCAATGGATTCTGTTGAGAGAATGAGAGCCTGGAAAACCAAAGTTGCAGTAATATGAGAGGAAATGTCTGGTGATTTGAAGACTGAGATGCTGTTGAACATTTAAATTCTCTTGCTTGATCTTTGTTCTTAGTTAAAAAAAGTTTTCCCTGTGGATCTGGGTGTTATAAATCTCACACAAAACTAGGTAAGCCTTAAAATTGCATGGAAATTCTCAAAAAGAATGTGCCTGGGTAACCATTAATGGAATAAATTAATCAGACTACATTTCACCTCTGCTTTATGTTCTCTGTTGATTTGTGAGGGAGTTGCAGAGTGATGACTCTAGAGAGACCTCCATAGATCTGGGCTTGGTTATTTTCTGCCTCTTTCCTCATCTGTGCTTACTGGTTATTACCTTCTCCTTCTAGCTGTTTCTGTAAAGAGATTAAAATATAAATGAAGAAGGTCAGGAGAGAGTGGATGGTCAGGACTATGTTAAAACCTAGGGTAAAACCACAGGAGAGGTCAGAAGAGTGTGGAAAGTAAGATGGAGGTTAACAGAGCAAGGACTGTGTGGGTAGAAGTCAGGTTGCAAGTGGTGCAAAGAAACATGAGACAGAGGAACTGTGAGTACAGGGGAACATCTTGAACATGAGATTGATGGGAATGGGAAGAAAATACAAGCAGCAAGACCATATCTGAATTAGATTAAAGCAATCTTCAGAAGCTGCAAAGAAGTGGGAAGGTGCTTACACCTAAGCTGGAAAGGAGTGGGAAGGTGTTTGCACCTATCCGTTTTGAACAGCAGGCTGGAAAACCTGACTGCACGTGTGTTTGCAGTTAATCTGAATTGCAATCTTGAGACAGACACTCTTGAATTCAGCCTGGGATGGAGAATAAGAACCAGGGAGCAGGTGTAAAATGTAAGCAATTGCATTTTGAGAATATTTTGATGGCTAAGTTATTTAATTTTTTGCCATCTTATTCATGGTTTTGAGTATCTGTGGTTTACAATTCTGAAGATGTTGTCTTTGTTAAGTACACAGCAGTGGAGAATGAGAACTCCCCATTTTTTTTTCTGTCTCAGTGCATATTTATGTTTCTCTTCTTTAATACCTAGATAGCACAAATTCATTTATGGTATAATATCAGTGGTAAATGGTAGGGAATAAATTGCCAAGTTTCAATCCTACTGAACTTTTTCCACTGAGTCCAATGTGATTGTATTAGAAACTACTCAAAGACTTCTTGTGATAGGAAGAATTACTCAACAGATTGTGTATTAATTCTTCACTAGATATAATATTGGTAAAATGCAAAGATTTTGAAGCACACAGATGAATACAAAAATATGATTCTTTTGTTTATAGAGAAGCATAGTTCATAATTTACGGAGGCTTTACAGAGCAGAATAATGTGTCTAACGAGCCTAATACTCATTTATATTATGCCAGTATATATTGGTATAAATGTGTAATACCACTGCTATAAGGCAATTCTGATTATTGCTGGGGTAAATGATATCAGAATCACTCCATAATAATATTATATATGTTGGTGATTCAAAATGTCTCATGATTAATTACAAGAAACATGCAGGAGTACAATAAACTAAAGAGAAATTTGCTTTAGTAAAAGAACTTTTCACACAATTTCCTTCCTCTTATTCAGTTGGCTCCATATGTGGCTTTTCAGGCTCCTTTAATCATCACAGTAAGGTCTGCCTCTGCAAGTTCTCCTTCCTTTCTGAACAGGCCATTTGCTGCCTGTCACCGTGTGCCCTTCCACTTCTCTGCATACTCCTAACCCCAGCCTGAGTCTGCTGCTGTTCACATGCTCTCTGCTATGGACTGCAAGCGCATGCTTAGGGAACAAAGGAGAAAAGCAGCTTTTTGCCGTTTTATAGCTCACCTCAGATTGTTACCCTGCAAACATAAAAGTTACAGCTGTCCCAAAGTTCCTGCAGAGAACATTGGTGAGTGGGAGTGGTTTCATGATGTCCTGTTCCCCTTCAGCTTCCAGTCCTGTGGTGTCTGGGTGTGCAGGCCTGATTGAGCTAAGCACGTGCTGGGCTGCCTTTGAGCTTAACTGGTGTGTTAGAGTGGGGCTGACATGCCTACAAAGTGGAAAAAAAAAAGGAATAAATCCAGCACTACCCAACCAATAAGGCTCAGTGCAGAAAGGAGGATTTCTGGGAACATGTTCAGGACTCTGCTGTTCTTCCATTTGCTTTCTTGCTGGTAGACAGAGGACTAGTTGTTCACTGTGGTCTCATCCTGCTCTTGCTGTAGTCACTGGCAAAATTCCTCTCAACCTCAAAGGACACAAGATAAGACTTGTCTCCCTGCTATCCTTCCCTTTCTCCATCTGTTTTTCCACCTGTGTTTACACAGGCTTTCCTTCATTCAGCAACCCAGACGTATGTTCCAGGAAATTATAACCCCTTTTTTCTGTTTTTAACAGATACTGTGTTAGAGCTGAAGGAATGCTGATACAGCTAGGGAAATCTAAACTGAGTGAGTAGGAAGTGTAGGTCTATTTTTATGAATTAGGTCTAGGGGCCCCATGGAGGTTTCATTGTGTTTGCAGTTGGAGAAGGTTTCTAGTTCCAGTAAGTAAGTGTGCAATAATTTATGGTACTCAGTTTGTGATGTGTCCATTGCAGTTCCCTCTCCACCTTGTTTTTTCTGCTTTTTCCCCCCAGTGGTATTGTACCACCTGGAGTCATTTCAATAAATCAATTTGTAGACTAACTAAAACTCATATTGCTTACAAATATTTTTTTCTATAAGCTCTCAGGTATGTTGAACATGAAGAAGCACATGTGATTTTTTTAAACCTTTCTTGTGATATATGTATGAGTTGCCATGTATGAATATGAATGTGTAATGGTCTACCTTTTGTGTTGTAATAAGAGACAAATACATATTTTAGTTTACTTATTCAAAGACTGATATCACTAATTGCGCTGAATATCATGATTCAGCTAGCAAAATAATATATAAATCAGATAGATTCTCATCTCCGTCTTCCCAGAATATATCCCAGAGACATATTATGGAGACTTTTCTTTTTCGGTTTATTTTTCATAACATATAGTTCATGGAATACTTTAGATTTTTAAATATTTTATTTTGCTTAAATTATTTAATACTGTTTTAGCAGTTATCCTTCCATACTAGAATTGTAATAAATTGTATCTTGCATTTGCTTCAGTTTGTTAGCCAATTAGACAGAACTTCTTTGACCTACCTATTATTTATGGAGCTTTTCCCCATTTCAGAACAGCAACTGTCAGTATATTTTAGACCAGTGCAGTGGAAAATAATACCATGGGAAATGTTGAGTCACTTTAGATTATATTTTGCCACTTATTTTTTTCTGGGTACATTCTAGGTACTTTCTTTTGATAGACTACTTTTAAAAATTTGCAGTATAATACTGATATAAATAGAGAAAATGATGTTAAGTTGCCTGACTGCGCACTGCTTTACAACTGGACAACACAGTATGATACACAGTTTTACATTTTGCAAAAATTGTGCATGTGGTAACTCCTTATTCAAGGTAGTGATGAATTGAGTTTCTCAGTATTCATACTCCAATCCAAGTAATTAATTATAAGTATCCTCTCTCAGATGTGATTATTCACATTCTTAATGGAAAGTGGACAATTAAATGCTTTAAGGGAGCAGGATCTCCAGGTCTCCACCCCAGCTCATTCATAAAATACTTTTCAGGTGACCAGTATAGAACATTTTTCTAAAAGTACTGTCTGCAGGAGGTCCTAAAGATGAAAGTCTTTTTGGCACAGTCTGGTCTGTCTTTTTAAGCATACATTTCCTCGTGATGTAGCATAATTTCTTGTTCTGCATGTTGTTGTTCTTTTGACATCATATTTTGTATGGAAAATACTATACAGTCAGAAGAACTTCTTGCTATTTAGACAGAATATTCTTTTTAAATTCTAAGAGACTTTTTAAGATATAATGAAAATAACACACTGATGCTAAAAGGTAGAAATGGATTTGGTTTTAGGAGTTTTATTAGTTGACAAATAGAGGTATTTAACAATATCATTAATAATAATGCTAGTAATAATTATAGCTATTTTAATGACATAGTTTTCAAACCAAATTATAACTCTTATTCTATGAATTCATGAATAGTGTAACTGTTCAATTTAGAAGAACTAGAGACAAGCAAAATATCACATCAGTATAGCTTGGAAATCTGAGGTAGCCAACACAGATAAACCAGAAGATGATATTGCAAGTACTATCAGTTTTACACAGTAGAATTTAAACTAAATATTTGAGTTTAGATTAAATATTTAATTCATAACTGAAAGTCTCTGATAATGTGTTTAATAATTTAATAGGGAAAAAATGAAGTGTAGTATTTTTCCGGAGTACTTAAATTCAAGTTGAATAGTTTAGTTCGTGTTATTGTTTGCCAAACTCAAGATGACAGGAGCATAACACTGAATACATAAGGAACTAAGTGGGTTTTTTTCAATAGAGAATAGGCATCCATCTGAGCAAAATAGGCATAAATGAATTACACAAAATGACTTTTGGCCTTTGACCCAGCCAGTAAGAAAGCTAAATCTGTACATAGACACATCATCTTAGAATCAAATCTTAATTTTTTTAAAAGAAAATAAAATTAATATGTCAAATGATGAGATTTTACAGGATAATAAATAGACTATCTTGGTCTCCCTTGAAAGAAAGTTCACTTCATTAAAGTGGAATAAAAATGTATGGATGCTCTGTTACAAGTGCCATTGAAGAAAAAATAAGGACTTCCATTTCTATTTTATGTGATGGTCCTAAGCTTCTATTCTATCAAACAGAGCTTTCTTAGAAGAGTTTGAATTAATAATAGAAAATGGACAGGTTGTTACTGACCTCTGTTTGCTCTAGTCAAGAACACGTGGCCAAAGCTATTATCAGAATCTTCAGTTAGAAAAAAGAAAAGACAGGTCAAGATGGAACATAAAATGTCTCTAGTCAGATAAGATGCCAATTTTATAAAGGCAGTTGTTTTCTAACCATGTATATTTGTCTGTCTTTCTTGATGTAAAAATAATTATGACTAACAACCTTGCAGAAAAGAATTTAATTATACTGAATATGTTAAGTGTATTACATTGAAATATGCTTAATAGTTTATCAGTATTAACTTTACAGGAAACATGAGGACATAAAATCGTCTACTTATATACCAGTCTTCTCAAAAATTACAAAAGTCATTAGAAAATGGCTAAAATGAGTTGTATTATTGCATTGGGGGATGCAGATATCCCTTATCTTCTACTACTATTTCCTACTGACCATTTCTGGGCTTAAGGAGACTAAAAACCATAGCATCATGTCATCCTCAAACACAGAAGGAAATAGTCCTTACAGTCCCCTTTGCATTCTCTTCTCTTCAGATACATGAGATGATACATATGGGACAACTTCAGGATGGAGAAATTATCTCAGCTGATAAGGGTGTTAGCAAGCAGGGACAGATATTTGCAAATAAGAATTGTGTTCCTAACTTGCCATGAAGGGACAGTTCTACAAGTCAGTAAGCATGAGTCTCAGCTTACTGAAGGACATACACTTTTTCATTTTTAATTGCTATATTAATAGAGATCTAATCCACCTTTTCCTAATCTTTTTCTGTTTAAAAAATTGACAATTTCAACCTTGCTGATTAGGGCACATTTTCTATTTTTGTTATTTGTTCTGTAAAATAAAATATTACAAGCTGAGAGCTTGAGAGTTAGGGTCTTCAGAGCCAGAATTTTCCAATTACTACACACAGGCAATAAAAATGCGAAATAAACTAAACTGTTGGGTTTGGGTTTTTTTTTGGTCTTATTGATAGGATGACTATATAAGGACAACAGCATTCATATAAATATAAATATAAATGTGGTTCAGGTAAATGGTTCAAAAAGTGCCAGGATATGAAAACTGAGACATTAAAGAAGTTGGTTTGGACCCATTAATTAATTGTAATTGGCCATTTTCAATTATCTTCAAAATATTAACTACTCAGCTGTGGCCTCCACTCCATGGTGGCCTCCTTCAGGGACTCTCTCTCTGGTTAATGAACCCAGATATCTGAAAGCAACTTTACAGACAATTGTTGTTGACATTATTTAAATCAAGAGGTTATGCAGACACTGTCTGCTGCTGCTCACTGACAAACTCAAACTATCTTGTCTGCAATTCCATATTTAGTGTAAATAATGTGGGAAAAGGTGTAGTTTTTGCATAACTTTGTTTTGGACAGTCCAGATTACAAACCTGGCTGTTAAAGGCAGTAACTGTCTTCATTTTGCTTCCTTCTTAAGCTTTCTCCTTTGTTGCAGGAAGGTTTCTGCTGAGCAATGCCTGTATGTTAAGATTTCCTAAATACAGGACTGAATTCAGAGCTAAATTTTATTTGAGCCTTTCTGTTGCCATCCACTCCTTAGATCTGGGGGATATCGCTTCCTTTCTTTTTTTCCTCCACGGCCATGACTAATGTGAATGTAAATACTGTTTTGCAAATCAACTGCAAAATAAAATCTGCATAGCTATGTGGCATAATTTTTAAAAATTATTTTTAGAAAATAAATTACTGAAACTCATTTAATTGGTGTAATACAAGTCAAAAGACCCAATGCTAGTTATATTAATATGTATTTAAAAATCAGCATATCCCTGGGTTTTCCATTTTATGCACTAGTGATAATATATGGAAACACAAAAAATACACTAAAAAAGATAAAAAAAGAAGTAGTTAGATGTATTTGGTGTTTTCCAGATTTTAATAGAAAGAAGACAGAAATGCAGATGCATGTGTTAAGGCAATCACATTTTTATCATATGAAACAGCTTCTCTGTTTTCTGTATTAGAGATAGTTAAGTCAACATGGAACTGGGAAATTGTTCCATTTCTGAAAAAATGGGATGTCTAGAAGCTTACTGTTTTTTTTTTAAAATTGCTTCAAGTTTATGTAGTCCTTTCCTGAAGAAAAAAACAACACTCAAATTACCTGTTGGTAAAGCTGGGAGCAGAGTGCCTCAAGCTGAAGGTCCCTTCCCATGACTGGCACACTAAGAAAGTGCCTGTTAGCCAGTTTCTGGTCAGTGGACAACTTTACTGTTATAAAGAGTTACATTTGAGGAGAAAAATAACCTAAGCTTGGTGGTTCTGGGAAACTTGCTCTGGAGACTGGCAAGAGGGGTAAATGGAAAGAGCTTCTGTACATCTAAGCTTTGTCTATAATAGTTTAGTAACTCATTGTTCTCTGTAAAATAAACAATATTCTAATCTACTGTCCTGTTCTCATAAAACATTCCCAAATACATTAGACAGACTGACCCAGGCCTTTGAATTGCTTTGATTTTCCATCTTTCTTCTGCTGCTGGAAGTAACCGGATGGTCTGAATAGCTGCTTGCCCACTTGCACAGCAACATACATGCCTGCTACAAGATAAAACAAGTTTCCTGCTGAGGAACTGAAGCAATAGTCATCTGTCTTCAACTGGAGGGACACTTCATTTGATCCTGTAAAGTTAAATCTGACAGATGATGGGAAACCAGTTACAATTTTGGAAGGGGACAGAGCCCTTAATAAACTGCGGTAGTTCAGAAATACTATGAAACTGCTAATTGTTTTTACTTTATTTGTGTATGGAGAGTACTATATGACTAAGATACTAGATAACTCATTTTTTGCATTATTACAGAAAATTATTTCCTGCACCTGGTGAAGTGAACATTTGGTTTAATTCTGATCTTTGTGTCCTTGCAAAACATAGCTGTATGTACAATAATAATTCATTGTGTTAATTTTCTACATATTACTATATATGATCCAAAGCTAAGAAGTATGTTCCCTGGAGACAGGTCTGGTTTGGTGTCCTTTAATAAACCAGCGAACTACTGAATTCATGTTCCTTTATCAACACAATTCATCTGTTTATGAACACATTTTGTCTGCTAGGCAACTTTATATTGCAGTTGTGATTTTTGAAGTTTTTTTGTCTAGTCAAATGTTAATGTGGCATAGAAAGTTGAGTATTTAAATCTGGAATATACTTTATATGGAAAATGAACTGACAGTTAATGAACAGGTGCCACACTGTCAGATAAACTGTACTGTTCCCCAGAGTAAAAAAAAAAAACATTTTTTCCTAGGTCTATATAAAGTGGAAATAAGAAATTACTGCTATGCTAGCCAGTCCATGCAGCAAAGACTAAGAAAGCAATGCAACATCATAAATTATCTTAGAATTGTACCACTCCCATATCCCCATCAGTTATTTTCTCAAAGAAAAAAATGTTTAGGAATCACATAGCCACAGAGAAGGGGGAAAATTATCACATACAGTGGCATATCAATACAGTCCATAAGAATTATGAACCTGATCTCAGCTGGAACCAAAACTGTAGCCTTATAAAAGACTTATTAATCTTAGTTCTTTAAAGGTCATTTTATGGATTATATCATTCACCTGAACTCATTCAAGTTTTCCCAAACCAGTCTTAGTGCTGTCTTTCAAGTATGTAGAATTCATATCCCGTGTTCTGTCACACTAACACAATAATAAATTGCAACCTACATTTCCCCTACTTTATGAGATAGAGATGTGGGCAAGTGTCTTTAAAAATTCATAGTGTTCCAGAAACTGATATTAGCCTCTTGCTGAAATACTGCCATAGAATCATAGAATCATTTAGGCTGGAAAAGACCTTAAGTTCATCAAGTCCAACCATTAATCCAGCACTGCCAAGTCCACCACTACACCATGCCCCATGTATGTGTGCAACACATATTGATGATGAGTTTTGGTTATTACAATTATCATCTTCAGAACAGGCGTTTTAAACTTTTATCATTGTGCTTTTTAGTCAGCATCTTGACAGTAGAAAATACATTGTATTTGAGTCCTTTTCTATGTTCTTTTGAGAGCTGCATTGTATTGTTAGAAAGATCTGATGCCAGCAGGACACAAATTGTGATTTTCACAGACTAATTAATTATATTTCTATTAAATCTGGACTGTAAGAACAAATGAATGTTTTAAGCATCATTTACTGCTTTCAAAGAGTCATTTTTCATTAGTGCAATGATTGACATTTGTTTCAGAATGTTCTAGGGAACAGTTGTCCAAAGAGATTAAATAACTAAAGTAAAACTTGCATTAAGAGTCGAATTACGGGTTCATTGTAGCCTGATACATAATTCTTAACTGAAATTGAAGACATTATTTTGGAAAGATAGAATATTTGACACTTTGAAAGTGTCAGCATGAACATAATGCACCATGCCAACCACAGATGGAAATATTAGTGAGTCATATGTTGCCGCTTTCTTTTTATGCTAATAGGGAACCTTGTTTGTCCAAGCTGTTTGAAAATAGTCTGTGCTCTTTGTGTTCCACTGCACACTCCTGTGCTATTGTTCGTATTTCATGATCTGTTTAAATCAACGGAACATCAAGGAGAGTGTAATTGTTGAAGGCACCTGGTGCACTTGATGCACTAAGACTCATTTTAAATATATCATGGATATTTTCATTACCTTATACTCTTCATTAAATCTGTTTATGTATTTGTAAAGGGAAAAAAATATTTGATTTATTTAAAAGAACACAAATATTTGATGGCAACACGTTTTGACATTCTGTGGTTTTTCTCCTCTCTAGTTCAAGTAAATGAGATTTCATGCATTGTATCTTATTATGCTTGAGAGTTTGTTCCTAACAAATAGCTGTTAGATGAAATGAACTTAAATGCAGAACACATACAATAAACAGGCACATTAGTCTTGTGGCCAGAGTACAAATGATGTTATTGATATGTATAACAAAGCAATATAGGTATGTATCAGTGATTATGATACAAATCTAATCAGCTAGGAAACGTTGCTGGAAATGGCATTACCTGGACATCCATCACATGGTACTTTTTCTGGCAGAAGGCTGTAGTTCATCTTTTAAATGAGGCCATCCAACTGGAGGTGAGAACACGATTTCCCTGCTTCCTGAGCAAGCAGGCTTCATGGTGGCACTCCCTGATCAGTTTCTAGGTACTGGCACATTTGTCATATCTTTTCTGCCCCATCCTTTATTATGTTATCTAACTAGAAGACTTGACTCTGGTTATTAAGAGCCTTCCAAAAAGATGTTCTTCAGCCAAAAGTTTTGGGCTGACAGGATCTGCAGAATACAATGTATAGTTTTCAGTAACTTTTTCCATTCTCCTTTAATAAAAGATGAAAGAAGGGGGGAAAATAATTATATTTATTGCAGTAATATCCATGAATTCCATGGTCCCATTGTCCTGTGATGAAATCTAACATAGTGTCCTATGGTTTCTTCTCATCTTTCTTGTTAAAGCAACCTAAAACACAGTGTTCTAGATTGATAATGATGAAAACAGTGCTTTGTTTGGTTTTTCCACTGTTCAGAATGCTTGGGATCCATAGACAATATTAGTTGTGTTTTGGGCATGTGATGATTTTAAGCTCAAGTACTTTTATTTGTGTAGCAAATAAAGTGTAGCAGAAGACACCTGCTTATGTATCTAGTGTTGTTTGCAGTAGCTTTTACGTGAAGAAAGCTGAAAATAAAGAGGTGATCATTAGTTACACAGATTTCCCAGCTAATTGTATCTAAATTCAATCATGTGATGTAAAATTTTATTCTGTGTGAGATCTGAAGAATATCTTAGGAAATGGAGAGGACATTCACTTCATTTAACTCCTCCCTTTGGGCAAAATGTCCTCACGTTTGTAACTAAAATGCAGTGGATTCAATCAAAGGAGAAGGGGTCAGGGTGAGCTAGGGCACAGAAGAGGAAAGGACTGACTTCTTTTTGACCCCACTCGCCCTTTAGAGTAAACTGTCATTATTTCATGGGCATCAAGTTTTGCGAGGTACATTAGGTCAAGACTCTTACAATACCCATTAGTCTCTGTAAATTCTCCCCAAAGCTGTTGGGTTTTAAGTACATTCTGTGCTAGTACTAGTCCCACAGTAATTTACTTTGATTTATCCACTATTATTTAAGCATCTTAGCCCCTAAGCCTTCAGAGTTAGGTGATGTGGAAATTCTTTAGCAAGAAGTATGAGATGAAAAACTATCAAGGTTCTTTACATTCTAGATAAATAAAAGATGTATTTTGTTAAAGGCATTAAAAAAATATGTATTTTGTTAAAGACATACAAAAAAGAACTATACTAGCACTTTATAGGTCTGAAGTAACACCTATTTTACCTTATTTTTGTTAATATTTTGTTTTCCACACTGGAGAATGATAGTTTAGTTGAGATTGAGAATGATAGTTCATGATAGACACACAATCAGGGTAGGAGACAGTTTTCTAGCTAGTATTTAAATATAAATAAATAAAAACCTAGCACTCTTGACTGCTAAAACTGAGAAGGGAAACTATCTCTCACCCTGCCTGAGCCAAAGAATTGTTGATATTTCAAAGTGTATCCTTATTCCCCAATTTGTAAAGGGGATTGACTCAAATACTTCTTCTTATAACTGACTTTTTAATTTTTTGCATTTCAATATAAATAAATATTCAACCCTGTATGTTTTGTGGTTAGAAGCCTCAGACCTTAGCCTTTATCCAGTAACCTTTTTCCTGTGGGTTCGGGAATCAGCAGTTGCAAGTTTGTGGCTGTTTCTTGAAACTCTATATATGGCTTTAGTTCCTGTTACAGAATAATGAATTCCTGCTGGAGGCACTTGCAGAGAGAGGCGACTAGACTAATCAAACAGTATGCAGAAGTTAAAAGGGTTCTGGTTTTTAGCCCAATGAGAATAAAAAGTCTAAAATCTTAAGTTTACTTTCTTTAAATCAAGGAAACAGAAGGCATTTTCATGCTTGAAGCCCTTTTCCTTAGAACAGCTCTTATATTCAAACATCGTTATACTGTATATTAAATTAGTTGAATGAATGATTAAAGGAATCGATCTTCTATATCAGCTTGATATTGAAAAAAATCAATAGAATCACTTGGGTTAATTGAGTCAACAAGCTATGTTTGACAGCTGATGGATCATTTCTTACAACTTGAGAATTTTTTTTTTAAAGGCTTGATAAAATCAGAGTCCAGACCAAGAAAGCCTATAAGCAGGGTTTATAAAGGACATTAGTTATTAGTTATTTTTTCTGAGTAGCGAAAATAGAATCAAACCTCTTCAGAATTGACCTTGCAACCTTGTGTAAACAGCAATAGAAAAATTGCTGCTGAGTACTGAATTATTAGCACTGAGTCACTTCCTAGCTTTTAAGTTTCACTAACTTCCTTGTTTCTGTGTGGGCTGAATTTTTCTCTCCTCAGAGATTTGTCTTTTGACCAAGGGCCGTCGAACCGCCAGTGTACGGGCAGACACGTACTGTCGCTTATATTCCCTCTCGGTGGACAACTTCAACGAGGTTCTGGAAGAGTACCCCATGATGAGAAGGGCCTTTGAAACGGTGGCAATTGATAGACTTGACAGGATAGGTATTTTATTTATTTTTTTTTGCATACTAGGAATTCTTAAACCCTTTCTAACTTCTCTCTTCCTTGAGTTGCAGGATAAAATGCAGTTTTAGAAAGCTCTCATACTCCTCTGATAATTATTTAGTATAATTATCATCAGTATTATTACTAATCCTGTATATTTCTTTTGCTGCCCTCAGCACTTGATAGGATTTATGCTGTTTCATGAGCAGTAGATGACATTTTCCCACATAAATTGTTTACAGATGACATCTGTAATGCTGGAAAGAGCTGAAGCCTCTCAACACTCACAAAACCCGGGTTTGATGAAGTGAATTAATCCTTTACATCAGGGCTCATTTTCCTCACAACATGTGCACTGCTAGCATTGATGGCTGCACACTGGCATTACTCAGATCTGCTTGCAATCAGAAAAGCAGGCCAACAATATCCAAGTGAAAGACAGAAGGATATGGCAGATTATCAAAACAGGGTATGCGAAGTCTGCTGTTGTGCATCCGGACATTCTGGACCACTCTAATAGGACTTATTAGATAAAATATATGGTCTTTGGTCAAGAAAATTCCATTCTGATCATTATTAATGACACTGTTTTTAAAATGCAGCTGTGCATAAAAAAATATCCTATTTGATGATGTTTCCCAAAGTTCACAAGAAAACTCCATTCTAAGAATCTCCCCCACATCACTCTTTCAATATAGTTATGTCTGCAGTTTCTTCAATACAGAATGTGAATACAGAAAGAATTGCTGGGCAGTGTCATTGTGCTGTTTATTCTAAGCTGAAGATGTGATTTGGAAGAAAGCATATTTTCTTTAATACAGCAAGAGTAAAGAAATTAAATACAGGTATAAAGGTTTCTATTATTTAATAGAGACATTTGAGTGTTTTGCAGATTGTGAGCACTC
Source organism: Brachypteracias leptosomus (assembly GCA_013401335.1). Lineage (NCBI taxonomy): Eukaryota > Metazoa > Chordata > Aves > Coraciiformes > Brachypteraciidae > Brachypteracias > Brachypteracias leptosomus. Next base: position 57,847 of record VYZX01002907.1, on the reverse strand, counting down.
AGTGCATTAATTTCTCTTATCAAGACTTTTCAGACTCTTACAATTTGTCTCTCAAGACTCCCTGAAAACGTAGTCTAAGTAATATGTGCTTAAATAATAGTAGTAAAGTGCAGTCTGCTCTTGGAGTAGCAGTCCCATCTGAAGTGCTGTGTTTGCAATGCGAAATCTACACAAGACAAAAGATAAAATGTGACCTGTTTTATTGTAAAAGGAACAACTGAGTGCAGTTGTGTTCCAGTGCATCTAATGACACAGAATAGTGTCCACATCTTGCAGACACTGAGAGCCATCAAGTAGACATCAGGACACAGTGTACAGCAGTCTTTATTGTGCAAGCAGGTGTCACATTATCCATGAGTTCATATTAGTTCACAAACATTTAAAAAGATTATTTCTTGCAAGCTAGTGGTCACTGGGTACTAATGTCTAATAATTAGTTCCAGGGAATGTGCTAAATGGCAGATATATTTATAACTTATGTAACAGTTTAGTGGAAATTAGAGCAGTTTTGCAATGAGAGAGAAAAACATTACACCTGCAGAGCCTGATAGCTTTTTCCACCCTGTTGTTCAGTAAATTACCATGGCTACATTTTCAGAATAATTTTAGCGGTACCAATACACTACAAGTGAAGAGTGACAGCCAGTCTGGGTGTCTTTAAGCAAGGTGGTTTTATGAAATCCCTCTGTTCTGGAGCAGAAAGAGGGGGGACTGGGTGTGCATGGAGGCCTGCCATCAGGAGCTGCCTGCCAGAAGGAATCACTGTGGCAGTGCCCAATGTGGCACAGCCCACTGGAGTAGGCTTGCTGACAAGCTGTGGCCCCTTCTCAGCCTGCTGCTTTGCTGAGGCTTTTATGATATATAACTGTCATGGTTTAACCCCAGCCAGCAACTAGACGCCATACAGCCACTTGCTCACTCCTACCCCCTCTCAGTGGGGTAGGGAGGAGAATTTGAAAAAGAAAAGAAAACTCATGAGTCAAGATAAGAACATTTTAATAACTAAACTAAAATAAAAAAGAATCATAAGAAAATGTGATAATAGTAATTATAATTAAAAGGGATATGATGAAAAGAGGGAGAAGTAAAGCCCAGCAAAAGACAAGTGATGCACAATGCAATCCTCACCACCTGCTGACTGATGCCCAAACAGCAATGCACCCTCCCTGGCCAACCCCTCCCTGCTTATAAACTGAACATGGTATTCTATGGTATGTAATATCCCTTTGGCTAGTTCGGGTCAGCTGTCCTGGCCATGCTCCCTCCTGGCTCTGGTGCCTCCTGCATGCTAGCAAAACATGGAAATCAAAAAGCCCTTGATTTCCTAGCAACAACTGAAAAACATCAGTGTAATATCAACAGTCTTCTCATACTGAATCCAAAACTTGGCATTATATTAGCTTCTAAGAAGGAAAATTAGCTCTAGCCCATTTGAAAGCAGAACAGTAGCCCTCAGTAATGGGTGCTGAAAGGCAAAGTAAGAGCAGGAGTCTCACCCTGTGCCTTGGGCTTGCTAACTCTTCTCTCTGTGAAGGGAAGAAGAACTCAATCCTCCTGCAGAAGTTCCAGAAGGACCTCAATACCGGGGTTTTCAACAACCAGGAGAATGAGATCTTGAAGCAGATTGTGAAACACGACAGGGAGATGGTGCAGACCATCGCCCCGGTGAGCTTGCAGCAGATGCCCGCCCTGAACTCCAGCTCTTCTGCCACGTCCTCGCGCGTCCGGACGCAGTCCCCTCCCGTGTACACCGCCAGCAGCCTGTCCCACGGAAACCTGCACTCGCCATCGCCCGGCGCACTGACGTCCCAGCAGGCTGCCATCCTCTCGCCCTGCTCCTACACCACTGCCGTCTGCAGCCCGCCCGTACAGAGCCCTCTGGCCGGCCGAACTTTCCAGTACGCCTCGCCGACCGCCTCGCAGCTCTCCCTCATGCAGCAGCAGCCGCAGGCACCTCAGCAGCCCCCCGGAACCGTGCAGAGGAACGAGGTCCACAAGAGCACCCAGGCCCTCCACAACACCAACCTGACCCGAGAGGTGCGTCCCCTCTCTGCCTCACAGCCCTCCCTGCCCCACGAGATCTCCACAATGATCGCCAGGCCTCACCCCACCGTGGGGGAGTCCCTGGCCTCCCTGCCGCAACCGGGCCCTGGCCCCAGCGTGCCCCCGGCCGGCCGCACCACCGTCCCCCAGCGGGTCTCGCTCTTCCGACAGATGTCCTCGGGAGCCATCCCCCCGAACCGGGGGGCCGTGCCGCCCCCAGTCCCTCTGCAAAGGGATTCTTCCACAGTCTTAAGCACAGAGTCCGAGGGAGACAAACCGCGGTTTGCGTCAAACTTATGATCCCCGGTAACCGTGAGAGGCAGACCTGCCACGAACAGAGCACCGTCCCTAGAACTGTTTTAGCCTGTTTCCTAATGCACCCCAGCAGTCTACTATGAGAAAAATACTTTAGACAGCTTTGCCCTACGTAACGAATGTAAGAACTATATATATATAATATATATATATCCCAGAAAAAGAATTAAACTTGTTTGAATTAATGTCTTCCTCTCTTGCAACCATTAAAGAAGTCTGAATTCAATATAATATTACTTGTTTTTAATGTGTTGACTTTAAATCTAACAGCGTTCTCTGTTTATGAGGCTTGCTGTTTTCATGGGGAAAATGTCAACACAGTAACAAGTTTCAAATAAGTATGTTAAAAAAAAAAGAAAGTCCATCTAACACATAGCACTGACCAAGTGATATTCTGAAACTGTTGTTAATTCATTTATTGCATACATGTTGTTAATTTCTTGTGAAGAATTCAGTTGGTATTTCCCATTGCATTTCATATGTTAGCACTTTCCATTGGAATTAGATTGGAAAAGAAATAAGTTGCAAACACCTGCAGTCAAAAGGCTGGCACTAGCACTCCTCTGGATAGATAGTAACCTCACAACATGTCAACCCTTCTGTTGTTTCAGAAAACTGGGTGGACTTTGAACTTCACATTGCTAAAGACTTTTACAAAGACTATAAGTATTGCCATTGTAAATAACTTTTTAGACCCAAGCAAAAATAGCTGCTGTGTGGTGTACCATTGCAAGGTCTTTGTTTAGGAATTTAGGTTCTGCTCTTCACTTCAAAATTTAAAGTTTTAAATTTGTTAAAGCTAAGTGCAACACAACTGTTAAATTGTAATGCAATGGCTTAAAACCTACAATATTACTTTTACATGCAATGTTTTATGCAAAATTGTACGCTTGATCCTGCAAACCGCTTGTACTTCACCAATACCATCACTTTTCTTCTCCATGCTCTCAATAGCTTCTGAGAATATTCCATGCATGCTTTGGAAAACAGAAAAAAAAAAAAGATGATAAAAATAGGTTCAGTCAGCCATTGTAGGAAAAGGCTTTACAGTGTCTTAGAAAATAATAACCATTCATTAATTGTGTCTACCTTAAAATTCCTATAATGCTGACTTTGAATCTCTGGTTTAAGTCTAGAAGTGAGGTTTTTCATTTAAAGGATTATTTGTAAACCACAGCTTTATTTAGGCTTTCAGGTGCTTTCTGTGTCTTCACTGTAGTTTTGTAGTTGACTGTGGTGTTAATTTACAAAAATAAATATAATATAGCATCAAGTTTGTCTGGAAATGCACGATTTGCTCTGTGTATACTGTAACTAAATGGTTAGTATATCCTAAGGCATGTAGTGTCAAACATAGCCCATAGGTATGAGGTTTATTATTTTTTATGTCTTCAAAACAGAAAGGAAATGGTGACAGAAAGCAGGGTTAAAGCATACTGTTTTGTGAATGTTTTGTTTTGTTTGCTCAAACCTTCACGTTATCTTAACCACAAAAAAAGTTCTTTCGTAATCATTTGTGCCTGACTTGTCACATTAAATAGGGATTGAAACTAAATGTGTCATAATTTAACTCATTGAAAAATCAGCATTATGGATATGATACAAGCATATATTCTGTTCCTTAAAACCCAGCTGACTCCTGTGAAGGAAGTGAATGTAAAGGAGTTCTTCCTTTTCTATCAACGCTGAGTTTAAAGATGCATCAAAAAATTAAATAACATCACAAACTACGTAATGCAGTGAATCCAGATGTACTTGAGAGCCAAGTAAATATTCTAAAGCTAACAGAGCTTGAACCCATGCTACCTGTTATGCCTTTTACTGAAGTGGTACATCAAATAAAAATTTTTTAAATCTTCCAGATTTGCTGACTTCCACTCACCAGTAAAAATTCATATAATTGACTCATTGACATGCTGCTGCCATTAATTTAAGGGGCCCAGAGAAGTACATGGGGAAGTGATTGTTTAAAAGTGTTTGGAACATTATGGATACGCTGCAAGACCGTTTATTTATCAGTACAATATTCCTTATATTATTTTAATGCTAACAAATTCTGTCAGTTAATTAAGATCATGTACTGATCTTTCAAACTCTTTAAGGTTTACATTTGATAGGAGAAATGGGGTTAGTAGCTAAATATTTTTATATATATTTTTATTTTATTTTAAGCACTATGAAGAATTATTACTTCACGTGGTCTTTCAGTGAAACCATAAATAATTTTTAATGACTTTGTAATAGAGTGGACAATATCTAGGATTTGTATGTTAATAAAAAAAAAAGGTACAGGGTATAAAATTATATACGTATATATATATATGTATGTATGAGTGTACATATACTTAGATTAAGAAACAAATGACTCACATTCCTGTAATATAAAGGTCCATTGCTAGTTTCAGAACTGACCTATTTTCTCTGTACATAAGTAAGCCCATAAGTATGAAATCTCACATCTGTACAGGATGAAATGTATTCATGAAAAAGGTTGGATCTTATTGCTGCTGGGAAGACTGCTGATTGTTACAATAACTGTATGATCAGGGATGAGTTAGATTTTTTCTTTTGTCTTTGCTCAAAGCCATAAATAAATATATATACAAGATTATTAATAAATTGAAGAAAATATATAAAAAATAAAACCATTAATGTTTTTTGGTTATTTATCTTTATAACTGAGCAAGTTTTGCATTGCCATGAAAGAACTGTTTTCCTCTCTCTTTTCTGTGCTCTGACCCCAGAATTGATATACAGTAAGTATAGGGAGGTTGGGGAAAACATACCTGAATAATTAAATGCACTGCAGGAAAAAGAGGGCTTGGAAACCTGAGGATACTACTTGATTTACTCAAGCAATTCCTAAGCTATATTTCCTCTGCAGGTTGGAGTAATTCACTGTGCTAAGACACTTTCTCCAGAAAACTCTAATTAAGCCATTACAGAATCACAGAATTGCCTAGGTTGGAAAAGACCTTTAGGATCATTAAATCAAATCATTAACCTAACACTGACAAATCCTCCACTAAACCATATCCCTAAGCACTATGTCTATAAGTCTTTTAAATACCTCCAGGGATGGGGACTCCACCACTGCCCTGGGCAATCCATTCCAATGCCTGATAACCCTCTCAAGTGAATAAATTCTTCCTAATATCCAGTCTAAACTCAAATTGTGGCCATTTCCTCTTGTCCTAGCACTTGTTACTTAGTTGAATAGACCATGCCCACCTCTCTACGATTTCCCTTCAAGTAGTTGTAGAGAGCAATAAGGTCTCCCCTGAGCCTCTTTTTCTCCAGGCTAACCTATCCCAGTTCCCTCAGCCACTCCTCACAAGACATGTGCTCCAGACCCTTCTCCAACTTTGTTGTCCTTCTTCGGACATGCTCTAGTGCTTCAATGTCCTTGTGGTGAACACAGTACTCAAGATGCGGCCAACACCAAGTATAGGGGTAAAATCATTTCCCTGATCCTACTGGCCACACTATTCCTGCTACAGGCCAGGATGCTATTGGCTGCCTTGGCCACCTGGTCATACTGCTGGCTCATATTCAGAAGGCCGTTGACCAACATTCTCAGGTTCTTTTCTGCTGGGAACTTTCCAGCCACTCTTCCCCAAGCCTGTAGCATTGCATGGGGTTGTTGTGGCCAAAGTGCAGAACTCGGCCTTATTGAAACTTGTACAATTGCTCTTGGCCTATTGATCTAATGTGTCTAGATCCCTCTGCAGAGGCTCCCTACCCTTAAGCAGATCAACTCTTCCAGCCAGCTTGGTGTCATCTGCAAACTTACTAAGGGTGCACTCAATCCCCTCATTCAGATTGTTGATAAAGATGTTAAACAGGACTGGCCCCAGTACTGAGCCCTGGGGAGCACCACTTGTGACTGGCCACCAAGTGGATTTAACTCCATGCACCACCACTCTTGGGCCCAACTGTCCAGCCAGTGTTTTCCCAAGCAAAGCATACACCTGTCCAAGCCATGAGCAGCCAGGTTCTCCAGGAGAATGCTGTGAGAAACTGTCAAAGGTTTTACTGAAGTCTAGATAGACAATATCCACAGCCTTTCGCTCATCCACTAAGCAGGTGAATATTTCTTGAGTCTAAATATTTGAAATTGAAGTTTAATTGCATACAAAATTTTAAGCATTCTGGTGAAGAATCCCGAGTAGTTGTTAGTGTAATTGAATCATATTTTTAGTTTATTTTACTATATGTGAGAATTCCAGATGCTGTACCTCTGAACTTGTGTATAATACTTGAGATTTCAAGGGCACATTGATATGAAAGTAGCTTCACTAATTACATTTCAGGTCATTGTAAATGAAAGAGCATAGTCCATTCAAGCCAATAGTAGATTTTTTTTTTTGCATTAGCTTTCTGAGGATCAATATAATCTTAGATTGATAACCTGTGAATTTAAGCAAGCATGAGTAGTTGTATTTTCAAATTGCACCCTAAAGCATGTTGTAAATACTTTTCAGTTGTATTTAATTATATTTTTATTTTGCATTACAAAGTTAGAGCTGCAGTCCCATTGTAGTCAATGAAATGATTTTCAAAAGGACCAGCATTGTACTGGAAAATTTTAGTTTAGAAGCAAAATTCAGTTCACCTGTTTACATTTGGCCTGTGCAAAGGGTGTACTTTGCTGTTTGATCCAGTCTTGAGTGATACTTCTTATATGAGATATCAATATGTGCCTAAACACTAATGCACATATTTTTTTAATCTGTCCATTTCTAATATATATATCTCAGCTTACTATGTGCCTTACCTTAATTTTAATTTTAAAAGCAGAAGAAGTGGAACCAATGTAAGTTTTAGTTTAAGCAGCACACTTTCATGTCTTTATGCATGTCATTAAGAATTAAGTGTAATATTTCTGTTTTCAAAATTTACTACTGAGTTCTCACACTGACTTCAGTATTTGTTTCCACATCAGTTCTTTTCCACTTTATGGGTGACATAGTCCAGTGAAGAAAAATGATTTGTTTTCAAAATACGATGTCTGATTTTTAAACAAGCCTGCAATTCAACTGCTTTGGGAATATGCAGTGGAATTAGCAATTTCTGCTGTTCTGAAGTTTTCTGTTCACACACACAAAAAAAGAGTTACAAGATAGGAACGGAAAGTGTTTCTTTAGAAATCATGAGTCTGAGAAACAAGCATTATCTGGTACAGTCTAGAACATACTCTAAGAACTGGGTGTGCAGATTTATTTGTTTAATGGCCTTTCCCATCCCTTCTTTTCTTTTTCAAACAGGGAAGAGTAAGACTGTTAAAATAGCCCTAGACCATATCCTCTGAGAAATACATGTTGTGAGTCTTCAACCTAAACATTTTTGCCAACACAGTACCCAGTACTCCTTTGCATACTTAGCAACTTGAATTCCCCTGTTGAGTGATGTAGAGGGTCATAGAGACAGATGGCATACTTTCTGGTCCATGATTGTGTTTCCCTCACCTCTGTGAAGACATGCAATATCTCAACATGCAGTATCTTAAGAGCTTACAGTAGCACTGAATTTTTCAGGTCAAGATATGGGAACATTAGAAAAAGAAACAGAGCCATAGTAGACAAGCAGAGTATCTGACTATACAAATTAATTTTAAACCTATCTGTATATCTTCCATATATATGTTAAAATACTGTTAATGTGTATGTGCACTCTGTTTAAAAAGATGTATGTTGTGAGAAAGAAAACCACATTTACCAGCTCCATTAGATGAGTTAAGATGTATACTGTGGCTCAGGTGATCCTTGGCCTATAAATTGACAGACTCAAGTGCACATTTGAACTGGAACTGTGTCTTCAGGGCTTTTAATCTCCTGTTTTATTTGTATGCATTTAAATCTCCCAGAATAACAAATCCAAGTCCAAAAAAAAAAAAAAAAGGATCTATGACTTTATGAATCCCTTAGGTTTTGATCCTCTATAAGTAAGCATTACAGCTGTGTTTCTGGATTCTATGAGAGCTGAGTCAATCTGAATAAAAATGTCTCACATAAGACATCTCACATATTTGGAATTTGAGAAGATGATTACTTTATAACCTGTATTTTCTTAGTCAAGTGTTCTATGAAAAAGGAGACCTTTTTAACTGGTCTTTTGCCATTTTTTTCGCAACTTGCTAAGCAAAAGAGAGTTGGCATCATTAATAGCTGGCAAAACCTGACATATCTGGGGTGAACTTCCATAGTGTAGGCAGTGATATTACAGAAGATAGCACTGAGCACAGAGCACCATATGTCATGGTCCCAGTTACACTGGCTATTTCAAGTCCATGTCTGTCAATAAGGCCATGTATTGTTTATTGCTGCACACTTCTGGGTCAATTTTAGCTCTTTTACTGTGTCCCTAATAGTCCTGTGCAAGAAAGAGATACTGAATATCTGGAACATACAGAAACTCTTCTGTCTTCTTTTTCATAATTTCAGCTGTGATAGGTGATAAAATACCCTGTGTCAAGTGGGATGATTGTTCTTTGGGTTTTGTTCTTTTTTTTTTCTCTTTTTTTTTTGTTTTAGGGAGCTTCGCAATAGTAATGGGACATACTGATGTCATTGCCAAAAAGCAGTGAAAAGATCAAAAGTGACAATAATAATGAGTAGAAGAAAGGCAAAGAGAAGTGCCAGAGGCAGTAAAAATTTATTTCCTTGAAATAAAGCATTTGTGTGGAGATTCCCCAAAGGACATGAAAGGGATAGGGGAGGAAAGATGACAACATGTCATGTCCTATTTAAGGCTGCCAGGCATCTCTGTTATGAAGGTAGTGATAAAGCAGGAGGAGCAGGAGAAATCTCTCTCTTGTTTCCGTCACAAATATAAGACATTTTAGGTAATTACTTCATTTATTTTGAGAACTGAAAGCAGATAGACCCACTTTGTTGATTGTTTCTGTTAATATCAGGGCTGGGGCTGCTGTAAGAGTGTAGGAGAGGCTCTGGAAAATCACAAAACTGGTGGCTATACAGAGCAGCTTTTGTCACTGATTCCATGCACACTTTTAGAACTTTTTGTATAGTGAAAAATGTTGTAGCATGTTTTTTTGACTTGTAATAGCATTACACTCTGTGTCTAGCAATTACATTTATAAACATTGGAAAATATGCACAAGATTTGTCAACATTGCTAATTAAACTTCAAAATAGATTGAAGCAAGCTTACTATGAGTTGTTCCAAATAACTTAGATGGAAACCACAAAACCCACTACTAATCAGGACTTGGTAGAGGCTGTGACACAGTATAACCAGCATATAAGACTTCCAAAGGTTTTTTTCTAAGACCAAAACTTACCCTCCCACACATCCCCCTGTCTTCCTTATTTGCTGTGGCTTATCTCCCTTTTTTTTTTTCACATCCTGTAAGTCATTTGTTGGCTTCTGGGAGTGAAGCCAGAACATCGCTGTACTGCTGGTGAAAGGCAACAAACCATGACAGTACCCCACAAAACTATGATAAACCCCTCTTTGGCAACCAGAGACAGAAAAATATAATCAGAAAAAGTTACTTGTTTGCTTCATAGTATGTCTTGCAAATATTAGGGCTAAACAAATGCATATATTATTTCAAAATCCATGTAGAAGAAAATATCCAGAATATAATTGAGTTTTATCTATTTGTACATTAAGTTTTAACACTACACTTGGGAGAAGGCAAGGTCATTACAGCTAGCAATAGCAAGTTTGGAATAAATAAATATTCTATCTAGTGACTATGTTTACTACCTGACAAGAAATGAGTATTGGGAGGAAAAGAGATGTAACTCATTTAACCATTAACGTCTAAGAACACTCATACAAATTGCATTTTGTGATGGAATGTCTAAACTCAATAAACACCATGTAGATTTGTTAAGTGTTTATTGGTACTAGCGTGAAGATATGCCCTTATGACAAATTGATGGAAAGCTATTCAATAATATATAAAGAAAAAAAACTAAACTAAATTATAAAGAATATAACAAAACTGGAACAGACTCAGTTTTCTACATATATCTAAACCTCCTGCATGGACTTCTCTGCAGAAAGCAATGCAGTCCAGCCTTCTACACCATGAATCCAAAGAATACGCCAATGTTAAACTGGTTACAACATCTGTGATCTCCAGCCATTACTTAGTGGATGCAATACCTGTGGATGATGGGACAGTTTTTCAGCAAGCAGAAGAGTGTTTAGAATCAAAACTATTGCTTTCAAACTTTAGGTGCAGGGAAATATTTTAGCCAGAAGTATTTCCTAATCTTAAATGGTTAATTTGTTATGAAAATACTAAATATCATACTTCAGGCATTTTATTTAAATTTTTTTCATCAGTATCATCTAGAACCCTCATTTATATCATATATTAAGATTATACCATATAATAAGATTAAAGGTTCATCAGTAGGCATAAGTTTTATTATCTTTATTTCTTTTATTTCTTGTTGACACTAGAGAACAGTGTTTGAATGCAACAAAAAACACCCTAACATCATAGAACTAAACACAGGGATTTCTTTAAGGGCCAGAGTAAAGAAATCTTACATTCTACCAAGCACAATGAACACAAATTCTTCAGCTCTGCTCCCACAGTTTCACTGCAGTACCAGGCTTTCCGCTTTGATGCATCTGTTCTTCCCAGGAACATGTAGTGGGTCCTGTAGTAGATCATCCACCAGCCTTTTTTCTAGTCTTCTGAATTTCAGCTTGAATCTTCACTCTCTTCTCCAGTACAAACATGGGCCATTTACAGTGATTTTCTGCCTTTTAAGGCGGTTTAAATGGTGTGTACACCCATCGCATAGTTTTGGGACTGGTGCATGTTCCAGCTGGCAGACAGTGGCTACCATCATCCCTCTGGGATCACTGTTCAGGCCATTACTGCTTAATGTCTTTGTTAACACTGATGGTGGGACAAAGTGCGCTCTCAGCAAGTTTGCCAGCACCCCCAATTGACAAAGGAAGATAGCAGGTGTAGGGACAACAAGGGTGTTCAATGAGCCCTCGACAGGCTGGAGAAATGGGCTGATGTTGATCTCATGAGGATCGACAAAAGCAAGTGCAAAGTGGTACAGCTGGAAGGGAATAAACTTATTCAACGTTACAGGCCAGGGGATGGCTGTATAGAAAACAGACATAAACCAGAACAAAAATTGTCAGCAAACTTGTGCTTACACAGCCAAAACTCAGTCTTCATTTGTGGCAGCAATGCAACAGACAAAATTAAAACTGGTATAAGCATCTTTCTTATGCTTCAGCTTGGATTATAGCCCAGCATCCTCATCTGTAATACAAAAACCAGGGTATATTTATTTTGTATGCACTATCACTGTTTGCACACAAGCTGAGCATGGCATGAATGTTCACTCCATATTGGAGGGAATTAACTGTTTTATTCAGCTACAAAATAGTAGCTGATTTTAATTATGAACAGATTTTTTGTGTGTGTAATAATTATTTATGGCCTAATAATGCTGAAAAATTAATAGTAGGAAGGAGAGCTAATACCTGCAAACCCTGTTGTATGAGGAGATAACTTTTCAGCTGGTTGCATGTTTCTTCCAGACGTACCTGAATTGTGTTACAGCCGTTGCTCTTCACTCAAGCAGTGACCTTAATTAAGCTTCAAAAAGCCAGTATCAACTTGGTTTCATTTTTGAGGATGAAAAGTGCTTTCTGATTAGCAGTAGACAGGCCTTTCTAGCTTTGCTGGGTGAGTGGCATCCCAGAGGTTTCTACAGGCCAAAGTAGTCTTAGTTACAGCAATTGTTTTGTCATTTCAGAGGACAGACTCATGGCATTGTGAAATATTTCCTTCCAGTCCTCAGACCTTGCAGCCAGAAGCATGTGGTAGTAAATAATGTCTGAGCTGGCTAAGAAGAGCCCCAGAGAGGAACCACTGCCCAATGCAGTTGCAGATTACTCTTGGTAGTATCTTACTTAATTAGGAGATTAAATATTAATGTGAAACAGTGGTATACTGCATACTGCTACAAGTTTATTAGGTATCTCAAGTTTGGTGGTAGACTATCTATATCAAAGGATGCTTTAGTCATTTTTAGGTACATGCCATAAAATTCTAGGCTGTATGCTCAGTTAGTTACCTGAGCAAATAACCATGGTAACTGTATGACCATTTTAACACTAACCTTAGCAAATCTAGTTAGCCAGGTGAGGTGCTCCACTACTCTTCAGGGTAGGCTCTGAGTCATTGTACCATATCTAAAGATGTCTGTGAGTAGTCAGTGTTCCAAAAAACTTCTGCTACTTTCACTTTGGCTTGTGTATTATACTCAGAAATATGGGTTCAGATGAATCATCTTTCTGAGGATGATGCATAAGCCCAAAGGAACACAGTAGAAGTTTCTTATGCTAAGGGAAGCCTTAGGAAGTCTGGCCATGGGTTTGGAAGAGAAAAAAACAATTTTGCTTTCAACAAATGTGATTTACAGCCATTAAGACACAAAAGATGCAGAGCCTTACACAGCTGAGTTTTTACAGTCACTTTCTTAGAGTGTAACTACTTTTCCAAGAATGTTGGTTTTGCCCAGTCAATTACATCTTGGACTGTGTGGAACCTGCATTTATCATAGGACATAAAAAAAATTGCGAAGTGCTGTGTTATGTTCTCTGGCATCAGGTAAGAATTCTTCATTTCATAGAATCCACAGTGGTCAGCTTCCTTTATTCTGAGAATTAAAATACTAACATATTTGTCTGCCACTGCTCCTCTCTTACTTAAGATTTCTTTTTTCATACTCCCTTGGCATGTCATCCTTGCATTAATTTCTGTCTTCATTGTGAAACTTAGTAATAATGTCTCCTTTTTATTGCTTTAAATCTATTTATTTGTTGTAAACCTGTGCTTTTGGTTACTAAGTTCTCTTCTTCTTAACATTTAATGAACGATTTACCTTTTTTAAGGCTAGCCTTACATCTGTAAAGATAATTTGCAGGCCATTGTAATTAATTAAAGTGTAAAGTCAATCTGGCAATTTTGTTCATTGCCATCAGGTTTACAGATTCTACTTAGTCTTAAATATGTTGCCAGAGCACTGATGCTGAAACAGAGACATCTTAATAGCTCTGCTGGCTCATGTGCAGACAATCAGAGTCCATGCTGAAAGTCAAGAGAAAAAGCCAATTGCATTAACTAATGATGTGCATGAAAAAATTTGACTTGTGACGTGAAAGCTCCCTTGAAACTTCTGCTTCTCTAGTTTCTATCGTATGTAATGTGATGAAAGAAGCCGTATGGATTATATTGATGTGGGGACTAGGACTGTTGTTTTTTCCTATTGTACGTCTATGAGATCACCATTAGTTCCTGAAACTGAAAGAGACAATAGGAAATGTATGACTGATGCGACTTTTTTCTAACACAAATGCAAGTGCATGCTGTCTACATCTGCACTGAAATGTAAATGTGGTTTCCCAGATAAGTGCTTTAAGGGGGAGAGATAGTTTCAGTCTCTACAATCTGCAGTCACTATAGAAATGAGCAATTCTGTTAACAGTAGAGTTTTGCTGATCAATTTTCTCTTCAGAAGGCATCCTGCAGCTCAGGGACCATGTATTCTTGTTGCAGCTGTGTCTGTTGCACAAGTGTTATATGCAACTTTAGTGACTTCATTTGAATTTGCAATCAACCATTTGAACAAACTTCCCAGCAGAAGATACTGCCTGAGCTAATCTGTGACCTGAAGATGTGCATAGTCTGTTTCCAAAAAAGAGTCAAGTTTTATTTTTCTCCTGCTTGGAAATCTTTGTTGTAAGAATCATATACAGCTTTGTAAAGAAAGGGAAATAACGCTATAAAACAAACTTACAGTGTTTGTGACAGTTGTTGTGTTCATTCTAGGTGAAATAGAAGTCAAGCAATGAATTAATTACATATCAGGCACAGTTCATATCGGTGACAGAATAGTTCAGGGTTGAAAAGGCAGCATTGGCAAAGACCTGTTAGTGTAATGGAAACTGAGAACTTGGGTGTGATTTGGTTTCTAAAACTGAAAAGAGATGAATTGAAATGAGACACTTGAATTTATTTTCAATTCTTAGTAATCTTATTCTCTGTTAAATAGTAAGAGAAGAACAAAGTTGATTAAGAATTCTGTGTAACTAAAACATGTACCTTCTGATATGTGGCAAATTTCCATTTTGCCTCACCCAAGAAAACTCCAGGAAGAGGTATAAATCTTTTATTCATATTAGAGTCACTCCTTTTCCACAACATGTGTAACTGCTGCTTTAGGGAGCTTACAACAGTGTCAAAAGCATGCACTGTGGTTTCTATAAGACATTTCTTTGTATTGAGAAAATATTTTGTTATGTAATTAGCTTAAAATTAATCAGGGTTCTTTTCAGGGATATCTTTTCAGCTGTCTTAAGAATGCACAGGAAAGTATAAGATATGCATGACACAGCTCTAGAAATTTTAGGCAAAGAGCACTGACATATTTGCATTTTTTTACATGCTAAAAAGGAGTTTAAAGAGGGCTTCTTTACCCATCAGATCTATTTTCTGCTGGATCTCTTTACTAGTTAGGGAATCTTATCCTTAACTCATCCTATTGAAATAACATTGTACAACATCAAATATCTGATGATTAAAAAGCCCTTTCCACCTAACATCCATCCACAGTTCATTCTAAACTGTTTGTATTTTGTAAATGTCCCCTTTGTGTTACAGGTAACTTTTAATACTTTCCTAGCTTGTCAACATAACAAAGATATTAATAATTTCTAGCCAGTTCTTGAAATAATCTGGGACACAGGGAAATGTCATAATCTTCAATTTACAAATGGGGAACAGAGTAACAAGACTAAAAATTATTACCAGCATCAGAAGTCAAACCACATCTTTGCTTTTAAGAGAGTCCTAAGTTCCCTTTGCCTCAGACAGTGCAGGCAGCTAAGTCTTTCTAACCCTTATCACACATCTCACCTGAACTCAGGCTGTTGTCCAAAACAAAGTAAGTCCATGTGGAGTAAATTCTGAGTGTTATTTTGCCTATTGCAATCATGCTATATTAAACTCCACAGATGCAAAATAAGAATAAATTTGCAGTCTCTTACAAAGTATTAATAGAGGAGCAAAGAAATGGCCTTGTGAGCCACTTGAATTTGAAGTTAGCAGGCTCCACTGTAACTCACTACAAGGAAGAATAACTCACTGTATGTGCGTACATTATGAACAGCAGTAAAGAAATAAACTTCCAATGCATGTTGACCACATCTGCTTAAACGCAACCAGAATTATCTTCATGGATGTGGCTGTACACCCCTAATCAAACTGAGATTCATGTAACTAGACAGTTTCATGGAGTAATGTTAAGTGGAAGAAGTGTCTTTTAATGTTTGTTCCAGAATACATGGGCCTGCTTGAAACAGTAGAGCAAACTCCTTGAGGCCAGGTGCCCCTCTGGATTTAGATATTGGACTCCAGTCAAAATCAGCTCATGAGGCAAAAGAAGTAAAGGAAAAGAGAACTATGAGGTAGTATTTTATTTTCTGTGAAATCAACTTGGCTGCTTGAAGACCAAGATCCCTTTTACAGGAATTGCCTTTTAAGCAGAGAATATATCAACCATGTTTGAGATCTAGTGACATAAAAGATAAGTGCATGAGCAAAACATAGGGAAAACATCTCCTTGCCTTTCAGCAGCTTGTGTCACTTTGCACCAATGCTATATCACTTGTCTGTTGTATGTCTCTGCTACGGTGTTAGGCTATTTATTTAGTGCAGACAAAAGAATCATCCCTAGGCTTTAACTTGCATTTCAAAACTATTAGCAGCATCCAGGCATATGTTGCTTCCCTTCTACATCTTGGGTTTACGGTTGCTATTTTAGGTCACACTCTGCAAAACTCTTTGATAAAGAGTAAGGTTAAAAGTATTATTTCAACAAGAGAACAAGTAGCTGCTCAGAAAATTGTTAAGTAATTACTAAAAAAACCCCAAGAAACAATAAACTTTTATGACTGGTCCTATCTTGTATTTTCCTAGAGAACTAGCGCCAACTGAATATGCCTTGTTTTTATGCCTAAATGAATCCCCTTTTAATTCAAACAATCTAAAAAGATGCAGATCACATAGTTAATAGAAGTTCTTACGAATGTTTTCTACAAAAAACAATGCCCAATGATATTTGTTATAGTTGCCTTATTATGATACATTACTAGCCCGTAATAGTTTACTGTGTCTTCTGATACTTGATACTTTCTTAACAGCCCTAAAACTAGATTTATAAGCATAGCAGTACGTCTGCTTCACTAAAAGAAAAACAAACTAAATCTTACTGCTCTATAGCCATGCTGAAAATACGTTCAGTGTGTGAGACAAAAAAAAAAAGAGCCCTGAATGTATTATGGGCAGAGTCTCAGTATTATTTAGCTCCAGTGTATGGTTTTTAAAAGCCTACGTTTGGCACTGCCACTCTCCTTTGAATGCAACAAATGCAAAGCCTGACAGAGACCCCAGTGCTCAGTCATTACCTGGCTGCACTGCAACCCGTGGGGCCAAGAGCCATTTTGGCTTTCACCTTGCCACCTGACTGCTTCATTTGTGGCAGCAGCCTGTGCCCTGCATGGTGCATCCTGAGAATTATTGCCAGTGGGCTATTTGGCAGTACTTGAAAGTGCTAGTGCTATCTGATTCTTTACGCACCACCTATGGTCAGATAAAAGGTTGGTTACATTTTTATGATACCTTAGGCTCACTATTCAACCAGTTGCTACTTTTGCACTGATTTGATTAAATGTGAATTGCTACAGTGAGAGAAAATCCAACGTTATTGATGAATGGCAGAGAAACTCCCTAACTGCTTACTGTAGCAAACCTGCAACTGATAGGGATCTATCTAATAGATAGATCTATCTAAATATCTATCACATAATAAAATAAAATAATTTTGATAGTCTAAGGAAGCAACATTTGTGAAAAGTAAAAAGGACTTTTAAAGATATTCAATACATTAATTTGATTTGTATTTACTTTTAAGTGAGGTAAATTTGATCTTTATTACCACTGGCTAAATAATAGGGTATTTTAAAAGAAACCTAGTTTACAGAATTGTTATATGCACATTGTACATAATACGGAACAATGAAAGTTTGTAAACCATGACTTACTATTTTGACATTATTTTCTTGAACTTTTTAAAGAAAAAATCAATAACTTACAAGGCAATATTAAATGTTTATTGATAGCTGCATTCTTAGTTATTTATGCATGGTAGGCCAGGCCTCCAAATGCTGTGCACTGTTCTAATACGTGGCTCTCATCAAGCGTTGGCTGAAAAACAAGACTAACTTACCATTAGTCCAGTGAATACTACACTGATGTACAAAAGTAAGATATGTTTCTTTACAATACAGAAGGGAAAAGGATTTACATGTCCTACATTATGAGCTTTGGGAAAAGACCAAAGTTATGCATTCATACGTATAGACACAAATATGTAGACATATATATACATACATGTAGCCACTCCTTACGTATTTCTCTTGACCCTTTTTCCTCTGATCCCCCTCAGAAACCATTTCCTTATTTGTAGAGATAAATGAGGTAAAGATGTTAAAGATGAAGACATTTGTTCCCTCACAGGTTTCAGACTAGTTTTTTTACTGTGTCTTCCTCAAGGGTACAACCATTTCTGTCTGCTGTCTGTGGTTTAGGTTGTGCCTACCTTAGTGTTGTGGTTCACAGCAGTTGTGGTTTTCAAGCAAATCCCCCAATCATGCCCCATGTTGATTCTAGTTGCAGACTAGAAAAGGGGAAAAGGGTTGAGTGACCTCTTTTGCTTTTTCAGTCTTTTAACTTTGGCCATGTTACATTTGGTTGTACTGGGATGAATGCTCCTGTTCCTTGGTCTTGGAAGTTATGTAGTTCTAGACTGTCTAATGCACATTTAGGATACTACCTAAAAATACAAAGATTTGTAGAAGTAAGTCAAAGTCACAGAACATCAGACCACAGAAATCAAAACTTAGGTTGAAAGACTGTGTTTGTCCCAAAAAACCTGCTGCATTGATGGCTGTGTATACAGAAGATTTATAGAGAAGAGGACCAGATCAAAGCTAGATTTTTACCTCTTTACTTTATTCATTTAATACTTTTCCTTTCCTTGAACATGAGATACATCCTCCCTCCAATAGTGGGACAACAGTATTTAACATGCTCATCAATGACGTGGATGATGAAGAGTGCACCCTCAGCAAGTTTGCAGATGATAAAAAGTTGGAAGGAGTGACTCATACACTAGCTGGTTGTGCCACTATTCAAAGGTATCTTAGCAGGCTGGAGATACGGGACAATAGGAAACTCATGGAGTTCAACAATAGGAAATGCAAAATCTTGCACCTGGGGTGGAGTAGCCCCTTGCATAAGTAAATGCAGGGAACTAATGACTAGAAAGCTTCTCCTTGTGGAGAAGGATCCTGGTAGACAATGAGATGGCCATGAGCCCGCAATAGGCAAAGAAGGCCAACAACATCCTAACACAGCCCAGCATTAGGACTTCTTGCCAGCAGGTCAAGTGAGGTGATCCACCCCCTCTACTCAGCACTGGTAAGACACAGTTGAAGTGCTGGGCCCACTGCTGGGGTCCCAGTACAAGAAAGATGTGAACATGCTAGATAGAGTCCAGTGAAGAGCCACTAAGATGGCTGAGGGCCTGGAGCATCAGATGTGCCAGGAGAGGCTGAGATAGCTGAGATTGTTTGACCTGGAGAAGGGAAAGCTCAGGGGAAATCTTATCAGTGTGTAAATTCCTGATGATGTAAGTAAAGAAGATGAAGCCACACTCTTCTCAGAGGTGCACAGTGACAGGACAAGGAGCAATAAGCACAAGTTGAAATCCCATTTGAACATATGAAGGAGTTTGGGGGTTTTTTTTGCTGTGATGGTGATCAAACACTGGACCAGGCTGGCCAGAGAGGGCTGTGGACTTTCCATCCTTGGAGATATTCAAAACCTGACTGAGCAACCTGCCATACATCAGCCTGCTCTGAGCAAGGAAGCTGGACTAGGAGATCTCCTGAGGTGTCATCTGATTTCAGCTGTTCTGTGAATCTGCAGTCTTGGTGTAGAAAAGGTACTTTAAGGTTCCTCTCCTGGCTCTGAAGTTGAGAAGGCATCCTTTTATGCTCAAGGAGGCCAATACTTTAATGATGTGAGTAGACATATGAAATCCATCTTCACTTTTAGATGTCACTGTAGCACTGCCATCTCTGCCTGTACCTCAATCACAGTAAATTGAAATTGTTAATCAACTTTCAATTCTAAATGTCTTGCTAACAGACATTTTCTGACTCAGAGCATCACTTTTTACTTAGAAGCTGTGAAACCTTTTAGCTCTGTGTTACATCTCTATGTGTTTACTTTCTCCCTGTGACCTGTTGAGACTTAGAAAGGCTTTCCTGCTTATCTACCTCTGAGAAGCTGAAGGGGAGCACTAGGAGAACTGCCTTGGTTTGGGCAACTGCCAAGGTGGAGGGAGACCCAAGAGATCTGGTTCCTGCAGAGACAGGATAGGTTAATGCATTTGCTAATGACATTCAGCTCTCAGGTGGAAGCCATTCTAGAGGACATATTTGAAAAGCAGAACACCATTCCCAGAAGTGCAGCTGATGGAGATCTTCAGTAAAGACATCAGCAAGCTGCATGTAACCTTCACAGATCCTAACTAGTCACTGTTTCATGGACCAAGTCTGCGCTTGGGCTCTGTCACACAGACAGCAGTGTAAGCCCAGGTGGAGGACCATTTCAATAATGCTGATGCAACATGGGCCTAGCCACAACTATGAGTCACTTCTTTGGGGTTGGAATGCAAAATTGCAGTGGCAGTGACTCTGCTAATTTAATCTCACCCTGTGCTGGAGTGAAAGGAATGTCTTCCTCTGTGAAAAATGGGAGACTGTCTCTCACTATAAAGTAGGAGCATACCCAAAGATATCACTGAGATGATGCCAATTCACATCTAGTATCCACTCGTGACAACATGTTTTCATGCTTGTTTTCCACATTGCTGCTTGCACTTCAGGGGCACACAGCCCAGAGTGTCCTGCTTGTTTCTGTCATGTGGTTCACTTGTACATATGCATGTGGGAATGCTGTACCAATTTAACCAGAGAAGCACTTTCTAATATTTCAGTTACGTAGAGCTTCACACAAAAATACTGCAAGCTATCTCAAACCAGGTCTTTACCACCAGCATGCCTCAGTAAGATATGGAGTTCCAGGAAAATTTATAAAAAGAAATTGGAGGCAGGCATAGAATCATGAAATCATTTAGCTCAGAAAAGACCATTAAGATCATCCAGTCCAACCACAACTCTACTCTACCAAGTCTGCTGCTAAACCATATCCCTCAGCTCCACATCTACACAGCTTTTAAACATATCCAGGGATGGTGATTCAACCACTTCCCTGGGCAACCTGTTCCAGTGCCTCACAACCCTTTCAGTGAAAAAACTTTTCCTAATGTCCAGCCTAAACCTCCCCTGTCACAACTTGATGTTGTTTCCTCTTGTCCTATCACTTGTTACTTGTGAGGAGAGATCGGCACCCACCTCACTACAACCTCCTTTCAGGTAGTTGTAGAGAGTGATAAGATTTTTACCTCAGCCTCTTCATCTTCAAACTGAACAGCCCCAGTTGCCTCAGCCTCGTAAGATTTGTTCTCCAGGCCCTTCACCAGCTACATTGCCCTTCTTTGGAACTACTCCCGCACCTCAATGTCTTTCTTGTACCGGGGCGTCCAAAACTGAACACAGTACTCAAGCTGTGGCCTCACCAGCACTGAGTACAGGGGGACGATCACTTCCCTACTCCTGCTGGCCAGACTAGTTCTGATACAGGCCAGGATGCCATTGGCCTTCTTGGCCAGCTGGACACTGCTGGCTCATATTCATCAGGTTGTCAATCAGTTCCCCCAAGTCCCTTTCTACTGAGCAGTTTTCCAGCCACAGTTCCCCAAGCCTGTAGTGTTGCATGGGGTTGTTGTGACCCAAGTGCAGGACCTGGCACTTGGCCTTATTGAATGTCATACCATTGGCCTCAGCCCATCAATCCAGCCTGTCCAGATCCCTCTGTAGAGCCTCCCTACCACCAAGCAGATCGACAGTCCCCCCCAACTTGCTGTCATCTGCAAACTTACTGAGGGTGCATACCAATGTCTCTGTAATTCATATCTAAATGCATATATGGTATTGCTATAAAATAATTAATAATGAATCAAAAGTAATCATTATTGATAACTCCCATATTAATGAGTAGTTATGGAACTGTTACCTGTTGCACACTTAGCAGCATTTTCTAAAAAGCTCAGCATGCTGAGCTCTGATTAATGAAAAAAAATGTAGGCAAGTACATCAAAAGCAGAGGTGGCTGGTTTAAAAAAAAAGGAAAAAAAGGAAAGAAAAAAGGTCTTTCTTGGGTATTGAAGTAAATTTATTTGAAAATCTAGGCAGAAGCACTCTGAAAATCTGACTTACTATAAAGAGAGCTGCATGATCTTATTCTAGCATGATGAATTTATGTATTTAAGTTAAAACAATCAAGGGTATATGTTTACTACTGCGATCCTAAGTAAGTCTCTGGTGACTTTGACACATATTCGTTCGCATAATGTATTACTCAGGTCTCCATTTTTTATGACAGAGATTCATTTTTCACTGCAGTAACAATGGCTGTTTGAAATCATGGGTTTTCAACATTGATTTGCCTTCTGAGAAAAGCAATATATGCTGTTGGGAGCAGTATTGATTTAACAGAGGAAAGTTGCTTAAGGACAAAAAATGATTCAAAAAGTAGGTGAGCCTGTGGGATTCAGTGGGGAGTTTTCTGGGCAAAAATAATTTGCTATGAATATTTTAAAATAAATGTGGCTGCTTTAAAGTTGCTGAATTCATAAAGAAACCAACAAAATAGAATGGGCTTCTTTAATACTAAGATTGCAAAACTGTGGCAGGCAATAAGCAGGAGATTGCTTTGAGGACAGTACTGGAGGGAGGTAGTGGGAAGTCAGTGAGTTACCAGCATTCCTGGTGGCTGAGATGCTGCTTCCCTTGGGCTTGGTCCACAGTCAAAGGGAAATTTCCACTGACTTCAATAGACTGCTCATCTGGCCCCCTTTTAACAAGCTATTTGTTTTTTTAATTCACCATATGGCTCTTAATAACGAGATCACTACTAATAAAGCTCAGAAATTATATTAGGAGTTCAACTGCGAAATTAGATGCAACCAGCTAAGTCAGAAATAGAACAACAATTAACAAAATATTGATAAATGTAAATCTCGGAGAATCTTGTAATACCTTTATACACTGCTAAGAGCACAGGATCTTCATTTATTTTTATTAAATGCCTCTTGTGGTAAACAGTTAAACAGCACTAGCAATTCCTTTACTACAGCTGTCATGCTGATGACATGAATGCTTGGGCAACTGACACCTTATTTCAGTGCCATCCAACTGTAAATAAATTGTGGAGCCTTTGTGCCTGTGCAGTAGTATATTGTCATCTCTATGCAGGCACATGCGTGAGTCTTGCCACTTTAAAACTAATACAGTTTCAGTCAGACAAAGAAGAGTGTGAGAAATTTGAAATTATTTTTTGATGTTTCTTTTTGGGGCATTAATAACAGTTTAGAGTTGAATGTCAGAGTTAAAATAATAAAGCTGATTCCCAGCATTGAGGCTTTTCATTTGCTGCCCTTTTTTCCCCATTTGTCTCAGTTTGAACAAGGAAAACAGATTGGGCAGGTTTGTCATATAGAATACAAAACTACAGATACAAGTAAAAAAAAAAATTACTAATTTCTACTCTCCATTAGAGGCTGCATATTAATTTTGCATGAGGAATTGTTGAAAATTCTTTTGCCTTTGTTGCTTGCTCAGCCATTAATATTCTGTATGTCCGTTAGAATTACAGGTTTTGAAACAAATGTTTGATTTCTACCATGTGTGATTGTTACACTGCTACAACTTTGTAGTGTCTTCTGATCTCCAAATAGTGATCTACTTAAGACACTCTGATGTTTTGGGAATTACCTTCTGTGAGCTGTCTAGAAGCCATATTTGAAAACCCAAATAAATAAAATATTAAGTAATGAAAAGCTACTTACAAGAGGTGAATTGGTCAAATTCTGATTCTGTGTCCCTGTTAGAAATGCTTAATGCACATTTTTAAATATTTGTAATTCTTATATACCCTTGGAAACCATGCCTTGGATAGACTGAGAAAGTGTCATTGGCATTAATTTCATTAGCAATCACTTTAGAGGACATATTTTGTAACTGTCCCTTGAAAAATGCCACTGATGAGCTGAGAAAGAAGCAAGAACTGTGGACTCACTGTAGACTACCAAATTTTTAGGCTGTCCTTCACAGTATTCACCTTGATGGGGCTCCCTGGTACAATACATGTGATGAGTTAGGTGTCTACAAATAGGCTTATAGATGAGCAGGGGGAGGCCTGACCCAGAAACAAAATTTCAAGGAGAAAAGAGAGCCAAGAGAGCCAAAGCTCTCCTCAGAGGGATCCGTGCTGAGCCACATACTTCTTTCTAGGCCAAAGTGAAGCATTCTCCTCCATCCAGGATTCTGAGCTGAGAAACGTCATCTAGTGTCTAAACAAAGCGAGGCCTTCATTTCTGGATGAAAGCTGGGGATTTTTTTCCAGATAAATGAATAGAAAATCATGTGGGATATAAAGGACTGCAGCTCAAATACCCACTCTTTAGCTGGGCAGCGATGTGACAGAGATGTCCTGAGTGCCTCTATCACTGGGGCATTGCACAGAGAGATTTTCTTAACACTTCCAGTTGAAACTGATCCAGTGTGTTTATCTCACAGCCTGCTGGATAAGACATTTTATAAGGATATGAACAGTCTGGATTAAAATTACTGTTCAAAGCAAGCACAGAGCCTTCCCACATCCCAGGTGTGCAACCACACTGCAGACCTCTCAGCGCTTTAATGTGAATTAGACACACAGCCCACTTGTTTGGTTGTAGTTCATATCAGGTACAGGCTTCACCAGGAATTCATTCATTCATGGGGGAAGTATGTAGGTAAAGAGTCTAGAAACAGTAGTCATCTGTTTAATTGCTGGTGGGCTCACCATTTAATAGCAGGAATGCTGGTAATACCATCAACTTCTGTGTGTAGGACCTGGGCACCTGTAGTCCCCAAGGAGATTCAGCTGCATCTTCTTCAGTCACAGCTCAGAAGTCAATATTCATTTTAACACATTCTTTTTCATCTGCACAAATCATTTTCAGTTCATTACATTTTGTCACTGTACTTTGCACGGTCTCCCATCATACATTGTCCATCTACATGGGCAGCAATACCTGTTAGTGAATGCCAGGTTCTTCAATACTGCTTCTTTTTTAGTTTTCCATTTTGCATGTCACATTTTCTGTAGGAAAAGTGCAAATAACATGTCAATGCTACAAATATTTGATCTGAAGTGACAGTTGTCAAATAGCAGGCAATTTGTCTGATTTGAAGGCTTCAATTAAGTACATTAAAGGTAAATTATTACTTCATCGGGCATTCGAAGAAGTTACTTTCCTTTGCTGTGTAACATAATATGCTTGAACAGGACCTGGGTTCAGAAAATAGCACAGGCACCCTGTAGCAAAGGACAATGCAGACCGAAACCAGTGTCTACAGGACTGCAGAGTGGGTGCAAAGTGCTAGCACCCGGGACCTCCAGGCATGCACAAGTCTGCAAGAAAACACAACAGTACCAGGCAATTCTGAGCACATCCATAGAGGAGAGATTTTAACCAGAGGAATGACCGATGTACGCACGCAGATCTTGCTCACTAGGTAAATCAACATAAGGGCAGGCTAACAGGATCATGAGTTTTCCTTTGTTTGTTTACTGTGTTTACTAGATTTGTGTTTGTTTCCCCTTGTTTGCTCTATTATTCTGCTTTTTACTGTGAAGCTGATTGCTGTCTCCAGACATGCTGTGAGGAGAGGTGAGCCACCTGACAAACCCCTCCTCAGAATGTATTTGCAGCTGATCAGCAGTTGTGGAAGCCATTTGGTGACACTGTTATTACATGTCATAATGACCTCCTCTCCCCTCTGTTGCTTTTATTACATCCCTCCCTTCCAGTGGCTTCAAGAAGCTTCAGGAATTTATCATATAAAAGAATTAGGATTAACCTGAGCCAAGCATGTTGGGAAGTGGGGGCTAGAGGAGAGGCAAAGAGAAAGTTACTCCAAGGGCTGCTATAACCAGTAAAGATTCATTCAATTTATTCTCATTCTTACAAAGACAAGATTTTTTAATGACCAGGGAATTTGTAGGAGAATGATGCCTAAAAGTCTACATCAAAACTCTGTTGTCTTTTTGGCTTGGTGTTGCCAAAGATATTTTAAATATACTTTAAACATCTGATTTAGCCACACTCAGGTTTTCTTGCTTAAATGCACAAATGTAGTAAGTGAATATCTAGATGTCCTTATCCAGGAAGCACTCAGAAACATGAACAATTTCTGTTCAAGTGCTTAAACAGGTTGTGGCTAAAGACACATTTTTTACATATCAGATGATCTGGCTCAAGAAAGATGATGAGCTAAAATAGTAACAGTATTGAGGACTAGGTCTGGCTTAGTAATTACTTCTATCTTTCTATAAGAATTTACAAGGCATGTGTCCTCCCTCATCTCTGACAGTGATGGGCATTAATAAAAACGCTCCAGAGAGCATATGGCAGCTTTAACAATACAATCTAACCTTCAAATCAGCTACCCAAATAGTAGCATGCTTTTCCTGCACATCTGGCTCATCTATAAGATTGACAAAACAGTTGAATTTGTTTGAACAAGTGACTCCATGGAATTTTATGAAAACAACTCCAATTTTGAGCTTTTACATTTTTTATCCCTGCAGTCTGGGAAGCATTGAAAAAGTTTGTGTACTTACAAAAATAAAAATTATTAATGATAAAAAAGTTGTAGGGTAGTTCAAATTTTTTTTATCCAACTTCTGCATGCACCTGCCTTTGATATTGTCCTAAGAGTCATCAGAAAAAAACTGCAATGCTGCAAATATATTTTAGCACGCAGAATGACACATCTGGGACAGCACACACCAGTGTAAAGTATCAAATGCTGTGAGACTCCCAAACAGCAGTACTTGCAAAACTAGAAATAGAAATAGGCTAAGATCATTAACCAGCAAAATTTTCTTAAAATAGTTATGGAGGTAGGGGAACATTGCTTTTTTGCTCACTAGGCACTTATTTGTTAGTTTATTATGCTTTTTAAAGTATATTGCTTAACCTTTCACTGGTGTTCCTGGGAATAAGTTGGGCGTTTTTATCTGTAAACTAAAGTTTTTACTTATTAGGAAAAGAAATAATCAAAATATGGTGGTGGGTACTTTTTTCAATTTCAAAGTCTAAATCTTTCCTTTTGAATCTTGCTGTTTTGCTTTTGCCTTGTATTTATGACCCTGTGCTGGTCACACATACACCCTACAGGAAATGCTCAGTTATTAGGTGGTGCAACATGGCATTGAAAAACATCAAGCCTTCTTAGTAGAGGTTCTACTACGTATTTAATCCATGCATAATCCAGCTAGCATTAGCGCTATTTCTAATTAATTGAAATTAAATGCACAGATGTAAGAAAAGATTCATGCTGCTTAAACACATGGTAACACAAATACGTTCATAGACTGAGAAAAGCATGTAGATTAATGATTACCTTCAATGTTAGAAGGTAGCAGTACACTGCTTGCCACTCACGTGCCGAAGAGAACTTTGCATAAAGTGCAGCACACATGTTACAGTGCATGATATCCATCCAGGCTATTGAACCAAGACTGGACCCAGTACTGGTCCCTGGGGAACACCACTAGCTACAGACCTCCAACTAGACTCTGCGCCACTGTTCTCAACCCTCTGAGCTCTGTCATTCAGCAAGTTCTCAGACCACCTCAGTGTGAAAGCTGTGTTAAATTTTGTCTTTTTCATTTTAATAATTTCATTTTTAATTTATTTGGAGATACTCAGCCACAACAAGTCTTTGAGCTAAACTGAGAAGTTGAGCTTCAAACGCAGCTTAGTTCTCCACCCCTTATTACTTACTCTATTTAATTTTTCACTTCCTTGTCTCTTTTGCTAACATCTCCATAACATAATTGAGCAAAGGTGGCATCTGTTTTCTACAGACTGCTTGTTCTTTCCAGGGGAGCTGGAGATGAAAAATATGTATGAGATAAACTTTTAAACTGGGTTTATTTAAAGAAAAATATCACTCATATCTAGTTTCTACCATTTTCTCTGGTTTCTTAGTGCACAGTAGTAGCCAGAAAAGTATGGGGAAAATGTGTCTTTGTATTTATAATCTCATATATTTTCATTTATCTCAGTAAGTTTTGTGCTTCTTTCCTTTCCTTCCTTCTCCTGCCTCTATCTCATTTTCTTAGCAGTAGCTTCTAATGTGACTGATCATTGTTATGAGTTAGGTCAACAATTTCATCACGTTCTTTGAAAGATGTGACAGTCTTTGCACATTAAATAACAAAATAAATTACCCATATCTAGCCATTGAAGAAACTATGAATATGCAGACATCAAAAACTAGACTATGCAAACGTGGGCAGTACCCAAGGCCTTCTTCTAAGCTAAGAGCTCTGATAAAAAAATAATAAAAATGCCCAGAGTAAGGGATTGATTTGCTCACAGCTGCATGTCTGGTTGCCTGGAGGGAAAAGTGGCTAATCACTACAGAAAAAGAATTGCAAAAAGGCAGCCATTAAAATGCAAACCAGAGGATTAAAAGCATGTCTCTGAGAGAAGACAGAGAGGTAGAGCTTTTGTCTGAGTGCTAGCTGGAAGGCCTTTTGGATCATTTAGCAAAGATATGCCTACCCACAGCTCAGTCCCTGCCATTTTCTAAGAGGCAGGAAAACAGCATGGGAGAGCTGCAGGTGTCTTGGTCTGGTCCCCTACTCCTAGTCAAGATCACCTATTCCTAAACCAGTCCCCACAGAGGTTTATTTTAACAGGGTCTTTAAAAACATCTGTAGATAGCATTTCCCCAGCTACTCCAGTATCTTCCATCTTATCTTGTAGGCCATGTTACACAAACTTTTACATTCTTTTAGCAGAATTATGGTCCCTTTGCAGGCAATGTGTTGTCTATAGTTGATGTAAATAGACAGTTCTGCATTAATATCTGATGTCCACATCAATATTTACTTCTAACATATCTGAAGGAACAAACTTTGATATTCCATTTGACCTTGAGCCAACACTTTGCCTTAGCCAACAATTTCCAGAATGTGTATTTTGTGGTGAGTTTAGTGTCATTCACAACAGATGTAGAAGTGTATGATATAAGACAGAAGACCTTCTAATCTCCAATACAAGCCAATATGCAGATCAGGTAGTTTTCTGCTTATACTGGAAGAGCTGGAGGAGTTGAAAAATATCAGTAATGTATTGAATTTCCAGTCCAGTAGAACAGCCAACCTATTATCTAGTTCAGAGAAATTTTGACATTGCTTAATCCTTTGGCTGTTTTTTAATTTTATAAAAGCTCAGCATTTGTTTTTTTCACCTGAACCTTAAGTTTAAGACTCTACTGTGAATGGATTTACCCTAGGGAAACCTTGATGAAAAAAAGGAAATGGAAAAGGCAGCTTCTATGTTTTCCTCAAAATCTTAAGTGTGATCAAGAACATAATGTGTTGCATTATCTTATCCACTCTGTAGGTATAGACGCATGAAAATGTTACTGCAAAACAAGCTCTGATGTGAGTTTTTAATCAGCCATTCCCTGTTACTGGGCTATGTTCAATCTCTTCCCTTGTTGTTAAATGTAAGGTCTCCTACCACGCAATACACGAGAACTAGGGTACTTTGTACGTAGTGAAGCTGCGTATGTGCTTACCAGGTGCTGCGTGGATTTAATGTTGTACTTCTGCCAGTAATTTATAATTCTGTATTGCATTTACATTCAGCACTTGATTCATTATCCTTTCAAATAAATGGATGTACCTTGCTGGGTCCTGGGCTTGACCTTGAGTGCACTACACTTATATATCTTTCTTCTTGTGATTCTCTAAAAACAAGCCTGGATAATAGCCAAACAGTTTCAAAAATATATACATGTTTTCCTTTAGAGCCTCTGATTTTAATCTCTGATTAAACTTTTTGGTTTTCTATTTAGATTCTATCATAATACATTTATATGTATGAGACTGCTTTGGAAGGCTGTAGAATTTCTGTCACTGAAGGATTTTAAGGACAAGTTAGAGAAACATCTGTCAGGATTGGTTAGGTACAGTTGATGTAACCTGGAGGTAAAATGGGTGACCTTCTTAGTCCATTTTCCCTCTTTTTTCTTTGATTTTATAATTGGCTGCTGAGAATACAGTTGGAAAGCCAGTGACTTTATTCTTCACTATGAACTCTTCATTCTAAACTAAAATGCCATTGCTCATTTGTTTGTTTTTCTGTATCAGTAATTTGGAGTGTCAGAATATTTTGTTCTAGCAGTTTTCAACTAAAAAGTTTCACTGGGATTTTTTTGACACAGGCAACCTTTTCCAAGGTGTCTTCTAGCCCTCATGTAATCTGTGCAGAGCCATTTTCTATGTATTATTCCTTTGTAATACACTGCAAAAAAGGGGGGCATTTCTTTCGCTTCTACCTTATGCTGCTGGATCTCTTATACATTACAAAAGTGGAAACAAAATTGGAAGTAAAAAGCAAGTAAAGCAAACTAACCTCTAGCTCAGCACAAGCTTAATACCAAAGCAGAAAGTACATGCAAATAACCCAAAATAAAAATTACTGCTGCCTTCAATGCACTGAAGAAAATCTATTTATGTGTATGCAAACTTGAGTAGCTGTGTGCACACCAGCTTTAGGGTTATCTGAGATCAAAGTAACACGTAATTTAAGGAGACTTCACTGTTTTTGCCTCAAACCTAGTTTTATATAGAATGAGGAAACATACTACCCCTTGGTAAGTGTTTCAGGACTGGAAAATGTGCACCGAGTATTTGACTGGGATGTTATGAAAAACCTTTTAGATAAAGAACAGGCTATTGCTTGTTTTATTCATGCCATTCATGACAACATTGAGAAATATTCAGACAGTTTCTTCCCAGCTGACACAAATGCTCGCTGAGTCCAACTGATATCTTGAAAACATCTACAAATAAATGAAGATTTTAGGAAAAGTTTTACTCTTTCTGGTGAGTCCCTAATTTATTTGTATACAATTCTCCCTTTAGCTGACTATATTGAAATCAATTGCTCTCAGTCTCCTAAGATGAGACTTTCCTAGTATGTTTATACTAGAAAAAAAGTCACTTTTCAAATGGAAAAAGCTGAGTCTTCCTCCTGAAAAGCTTTATATTGAAAGCTTCAAAACAAACCTCCTCTGCCCACTGTCTGTTCCTTTTCCCTTGATTGTAGCCCAGTACCTTTCCCTGTCTTCCCTGATTGCTTGAAATTGCAGTTCTCTCTGGGTCACAGGGGAAAGATGGGATTTGGAGTACTTTGTGGTTTATTTTGTGTCTTTTTTTTCCACCCCCTCCTCTTATGAGTTTGCAGGCCTACCTGTTCCTGCAGCTTAGGCAGGCTTAAGGTGGGATCAGCACCATACCCCTTCCCACCAGCTTCTGCAGTCCTGCCCAGCATGCAGTCCTCAGGAGCAGCTAGTAGACAGACTTGTGTCACCCTAATACTAATAACTAATAAACCAGATGTGATACATTACATTGGTCTTTTTTGTGGTGGGTTTTTTTGGCCTGTTTGGGGTTTGTTTGTTGTCATTTTTTTTTTTTTTCTTGCCAGCTTCATTTATATTTCCATTTATGTGGCTTCTTGTAACAAAAGATGAGAAAGATGCTTCTCCTTAAAGGACATCTCCTTAAAGGTGAATCAATATGTATTTGCAGTGTCTGCTTTGTCAATTCAATGTACTTCTAGTTTAAAGAGAAACATAAATTCAAATTGCAAAAGTAATTTTAAAGAGTCATTTACTTGTCATAGGAATTATAATTTCCTATGACATGATTATGATATAGGAAGTGTTTCAAGTTCTATACAAAGAACACGAAGTGTGGAATTAGACATCAGAAGACAACCTCAGCACTGGAAGCTTTTCTGTGTCTTATTCTTACCAGATCAAGTGATCATTCCATGATTATCCAAATAAATGCACTTAATAATCTGCCAGAATTTCATTCAAGTTTATCTTACTTTATGTAGTCTACTTCATGACAATAAAAAATGTAACTTCTGATGGCCTTGATAAATTTTCATTTGACAGAACTAGGAAATCTCTCTTAACTAAGAAAAATAAGCATCTCCAGAGTCTTGCTAAAGTAAGTGCCTAAAATAGATAGGATGATTCACTCCTTGGACATGATTGTTTTTCTCTGTTGATATGGAAGGGAGCTTAAACAAATTGCATAGGCTTAGGCATCTTTAGACATTTTTAGCTGAGATTAATCCTATTCTAGATGTTCCCATCAAACAAAGATACAATTTCAGTTTTGATTTTTCTGCATGTAATGTTACTGTCATTTTTCACATAAGGATGTTTGAAGGCTGAAAGACCATAGCAGAGCTGACATTTACAGTGTAAACACAAAGCAATAAAAACAAAGCAAAATTATTGCTTTTTTTTTGTTCGCAGAACCATGTTTTTCAGATAGAAAGAAAACAGTGTGTGTCTGATGTGAAACAAGAGAAAGCACAGACAGACATTCCAAAACGATGTATTTCCTCTCCAGCTTGCCTTGATTCATTTTATTTATGAGACTTCCATAAGTTGAAGGACACATCCCACAAAGTAAGACAAATAAAACCACCTTTGAAAAAAAAAAAAAGAGATAATCCCAGACACAACAATATGGTGCCACAGGACACAGTAGGAGAGGCATGAAGTTTGTGGCTTTAAGTTTTGGGCAGGAAAAATTATCAATTGCTAAAAATATTCTGGGATTCTGGGATCACATCTTAATAACTTGTCTATTTTTGTTGCTGGGATTTTTTTATCATTCATAGGTCGAGCACTCAGAGGTCAGACCAATGTGCTTGCTATTGATCTTAGAAAAATCTGGCCAATTAGCCAGAATCTTTGCGGAAGTGTATTTTAATACATTTTCAACATTAGCATCTATTTTCCTGGGCAGGGAGGCAGATATGAGAACACCAGAGGCAAGGGTAGATCAAGGTCAGCATTTATAACTTCTGTAATGAATTCTAGACCGTGTATCTAGAAGACTTTAATCAAGAGGCAATCATAAATTAAGGGGGTTAAAGCTTCACCATAACTTCTGCCTGACAAAAAAGCTCTTTATACTTGATTCATCTTTAGAAACACAGAGACTGTTACATAACAGCAGATTCAGATGGTAAAATAAAGTTTTCCCAAACCAATTTTCCTATAGCCAGCAATCTGATACTTTTGATTCCAATAATCAGTCTAAAATGCCCCTTATAAGCTGGTATAATCTATAGACCTTTGAGCAATTATATGAATACAGAACTTTGACAAAACTATATGAACCAAGTGTTGCATGTCTATTTTATTCTGGGAAAACAAAACAAAACAAAAACAACCAGACCAACCTGAACATTTTTGATGTATGCTTATTGAAAGAGAGCTAAAAGAATATAAAAATTTAGGAGAGTTTCAAACGATTGAAACACATAATTCCAGGATTTGAGGCAGAACGTCCAGAAAGATACAGAATTTGCCTTTTACAAAGTAATTAAGTCTGGCAAGCAAGGGAATTTGCTTCTTCCGGTCTGATGTTTATAGGGACAGATAGTGGTTCTGCTGTTTGGACATGAGAGAGAATATAAAATGAGAAAGAAAAGAGACCTGGGGGAGAAAGTTGTATACTCTTCAAACTCAGAATTGACAAAACCAGTACAAGTAATTGTTCATTCTGTAGCAAAAAATGCAAGATAAGATGATGCCCAGAAGCACTCCTGTACAGTGGTTTATCTAACACAGTATATGCTAAAACAGTCACAATGTGATCAAATGGAGATCTAGGCTTTGTTCCGTGGGCATTGACATAAGTAATTTTCATATCTTTGCGTATAGGAGGTCAATATTAGCTAAATGAGAAACTCTTATTCCTTTAGCTAGGAGAGGCTTAAACAAGAAAGAAAACCCTGGAGGGAATTTAATGCTGGTTTGTTCTCAGATGCAATTATATCATTTGCACATTGGATACAAACCTGGGAAAGATTTGTTTGATGTTGATGGGCCTTCTGGAACCACCGACAAATACAAAGTGAGATAAAGCCAATGGCTTGCATGTGTGTTAGGGAAGAGATCATGTTTGCTCTCAGTGTTTTCTCTGGCTGCTGAGTAGGGCAGGTAGAGAGCAAGAGGTTCCCTGAGCTCAGCCATTCGGTCAGAAGCCGGATAGCAAGATAGAAAAGCAAGATTTTCGTAGCAAGTTAGAGAATTTGCATAGCCAAGTGACAGATAAGACGGAAACAAGAAATCTAAAGGGATCCATAGGGAACCTTAACCTTTTGTGTTTAAGGAGTTAGTCTAGAGTGAATTTTGAAAAATCTCTAAATTTATTGATTTAAAATTCTTGGGACATTTGAGGTGTTTTCCTTTAAGGAAAATGATACAGGCAGCTCTGCCTGTGCAGAGTCCCATCACAGCATGACAGTCAGTTTAAAAAAGAAACAGCAAAACCAATCTTTCCCCTAGTGAAAGGAAAGCAGATGTGATTACCCAAACTGCTATTGAGAGTAAGACACAGTAAAAAATTATTAAGAGTATTTGGATAGCGTAATCACTGCTTTAACTGGCTTTATAAGAGACAGCTGCCAAGCCTAGATGGAATTTTGCTTAAACACATTTGTGTGTTGCTTTCTAAGGTGTAACAAAAAGATGTTTAATGAATTCATATCAAGACTGCTTAAGGGCAGAGCTACATGAAAGACAGTGAGGATGGCATATGCAGGTCTCAGATACGCTAGGATATTGAGAAATCCTTACAAAACCTAACCATGCTATAAAATTATTGATGGGTTTATGCACAAGATTGGATCGGCTAGAATCAAAGACAGTATTTGTTCAAGACATTTGCATAGTTTTCCTGATTTTTTTTACTTGGTAGTACTCAACATATTGCTGTNCCTGATTTTAAAATCTGTACTTTGCTAGATGTGTTTTAGTTCTACTTACTTGGGAAAACCTGATAAAGGAAATGGCATATTTGGGAAGTTCCGGTATAAGCTATTTGGCACTGAGTTCATCAACAGCACAGAATAGAAGTCCCAAGTTTTTAAAGAACATCTTAAAGATATTCTTACATTTTTATATCAGATATGTCTTATATCTTGTATATAACCTCTTTAAGTAGCACTGTGGAAATGTAGACTTATCCAGAACAGATGAAGTAAATTTCTGATGAGCACACTGAAACCCAGGTTGTGTCAGCACAGCTGCGCTTGTAAGATAATTAG
>VYZX01002907.1:0-16498 GCA_013401335.1 Brachypteracias leptosomus | reverse complement strand
GTTTCACAGGGTGACTTACTTAGGAACGAGAAACTGCTTAGGTCCACCAACTCTCCCGTCCTCGTTACAAAGACTTTAATGAAAGGCAGATTGTGATCTTGTTCACCACAAGCATTTAAGTCATACATGCCTAGAACCACAAGTCCTTATGTCCTTGCATCAAGTCTGCAAATGTGTAAGAATGCCCCAGTAAATATGATATTTTCAGAAGAAAAAATACTGCTTATTGTTTGCAGAGCTATTTTGCAAGCCACACTTTTTCATTAAGGCACTGCAGTCCAAAACATTCATACTGAGCTGTTACCAAGATTTAACCCTTAAATTTCCTACCCCATGTAATATGCTCAACTGGAAATGAACCAGGCCCCTGGAAGCACTGGGTAAGAGCTGGGACTCTTCGTTCATTCAGAAAGCTGTCAAAAATCAAACCCAGATGAAAAAGTAAAGGGAATAACTGCCTCTCTGAGCCAGGATGTTACTCCTGCAGCATGAACTTTGTTAGTGTGAATTTTCATTGGGCTTTCAGGCACAGTTAAGCGGGATGAAGTGGTGGATAGCCAGCAATGGATGCATATTTGTTTTTCCCTTGCTGGAACTTACATCTGTAACAAAACAAATTTTGATCACATCCTCCTTATTTGTGACTTAGGAAAGAGAACTATTTTGAATGTGGTTCACTATTTCACTACAGTACTGCTTGAGTTAAATGATGAATGTTCATGGTTACTCTGCATCTGAATCAGCTCTTAGTCCATTTTGCCCCATAACTCTGGCAGGCACAGCCTCTCTGACAGACCAAAGAGGGCAAAACCAGGGTGTGCCATAAGATTTGTTACTTCTCAGCTGTTAAACTGCACCTCAGGGTGATTAACTGGTGCCTCAGGGTCTAGACCCTCAGCCTGTTTTGCCTGGGCTTGTCCCCACAATCAAATAGAATGACCACAGTGAACCCTTGACTAGGGTATAAATGGAGTCCCACCTAAAAACCAGTTGAGTTGGTCCTTTGCAGAGCAGTTGGACCTTCCCCTTGGGTATGCCATCCAAGGATACCTCCAGGGATTGAGTCTCTGTGAATTAAGTGAGCCTCCCCCCACCTCATCCTCCTCCCCCCTTCCTTTGGTGAGCTTTACTTTGGGCACTCTTGTGTGGGAGGTTTCCCCTTTATAAGTGAATGTGTGTCCATTTTGGTTCATCTTTCTTTAAGGTTTAGAAATTAGTTGTGTGGTAGTTCTATCCCAACAGACATNCAAGGTCTTGTAGTTCTATCCCAACAGACATCCAAACTTGTATTTTCTCAGAAGGAGTGCTGGGTAACTCTGGTTGCAATAAATCATTATTTTGATAGCTACTTCTGTCAGTTTTGTGGGTGCCTCTGTGACAACTGCACACGTGGTCATGCAAACACCACATAGAGATGGAAAAGAGATCAGAGAAACACAAAGAATCACAGAATCCTAGAGTGGTTTGGGTTGGAAGAGATCTTAAAGATCATATAGTTCCAACCTCCGTACCACAGTCACGGACACATTCCACTAGACCACATTTCTCCATACAGCACCATCCAACCTAGTCTTGAACGCATCCAGTGATGGGGCATCTAAAACTTCCCTGGGCAACAGTGGCTCACCACCCTCAGAGTGAAATTTTCTTCCTTATATCTAATCTAAATCTCCCCTTCTCCAGTTTAAAACCATTACCCCTTGTTCTATCACTACAAGACCTTGTAAACAGTCCCTGCTGAGCATCCTTGTAGGCCCCAACATGACAAATGGGATAGCAGAGGCATTTAGTATCCAAAGTCACATGCATAGCTCAGGTTCTGTTATTTCAAAAGGAGGATTAGGGCAAAATTAATGTAAATGCCTAGCCATTACCCAGCTACCTGATATATGTCACTACACTGCTCTTCTCATAGCAGCAAAATCTTCTCATTACCTTTTTCATCACTGTGAGTAGTCACTTCATTGCTAGTTTTCATTTAACTATTTATATTTAGATGAAATCCTGGTGTACCAAAGTTATGTTGTGGGGGCTAAGACCTGGTGTTGAAGCAGTGGTAGAGTTGGAAGAACAGACACATCTTGTCTTTAAACCTTCTTTATGTAAGAAACAGAATTAGTAAGGTGCAACCTAAAATAAGAATGGGAACAATTTTGCTTAGAATTTAATTTAATTATATTAATTTACTCTTTTAGAATTTAAGCAGAACTTTTCTTGTGAGCTTGCAGGTGAGTCCTAGTAAACCTGAGAGTGAGAGAATGGTCTTGTGGCCACAGATGATAAATAACTGCCTATCAGGGATGGAAGGAAGAATTGCACAGCAAAACCAATCTGTGACACCCTTAAAAACTACAATATTTGATTATAGAGCTATACATTGTCCTACATATGCAAAGACATTATCTGCAAAAATGGCTTTCCATGAGCTTCATGGGTCATGGCGGAAGAACTCTATCAGCTAAATATTCATCTTATCAGGTGCATGCACAATGAAGCCTTGAGACCTTTAACTTAGCTTTTTATTAGAGGATATATCTACAAAGTATGGTGCTTTCAAGTCCAGAAGCCAGCTGTTTCAGTATACCGCAGTAGACATACTAATCAGCAGCCATCACACAGTTGAACAAGCAGAGGTTTTCAGACTGGGTAGAAGGCAAATTCCAATTTAGAAGGCAAATTCCCCGTCCTGAATCAGGCATGATCTCTCCCTGCCTGGAACTACTCTGAGTACAGACAGGGTGCATGAGCATAACATACAAGGATACACTGTGTCCTGAAGAAATACAAACCTAAATCTTCAAATTTATCACTTCTGTATCACCAAATTTGCCATGTTCAGTCAGCCTTCCTAGAAGAGAAATATGTGATTGTTCTATGCAATATAAAATGGGATCTTTTGTGCATAACTCTGACCTTTTCTGGATGTGGCATGATGAATTGCACAAAAATATACGACAGGAATAAGGCATCTTTTGTTTCAATGTGATTGGAAAAGTTCCAGGACTTAAAAGTCAGATCCTTATCTGGTGCCTTTCAGCCAAATTCCAGTGCCTCAGAACAGCTATAGTAACTAATGTTAGCCTCTTATCAACAGTTAATATTAATCTTATTATTTGACAAATAGGAACCAGAGAATATTAAAAAGAAAGACAAAACACCTCCCCCCACACCTCAGATTCTACAACAGGTCTAAGGTCGTATTTTTCAATGGTCTAGCAGTAACTTCTTGCATTTTAAAACTGCACAGTTCTGACTCAGAACAGTTTTCACTATCCTACCACTCTTGGCCACAATAATTTTGTCTTTCATAGGGCTGAAGGAACCCCTGGCAGAGATGTGGAGTTGTTATTTTCATTGTGTTTAATTAAAGCAATATTAATATTTAAGGAATTTCTTTTGTAATAGTCTGTATCAAGTACCTAGAGAGAGAGTGATTGGNCCTTCCCCAAACCTTAAACCACTAGAGATAGCAATTAATCTCATGGTTGACTAAATAAGGGAAAACATGATCTTAACAGTTCTTAACAATTCTGTTGGTATATGAGATATTGTGCAGAAATAAAGTGAAAACTTCAACTCTGTTGAAGCCAGGGGTCCAGGTAGCAGATAATGAAGTCTGAGAGCAAAGAGTACTAGATATTTATCCTTGGGGCTATAAGGGACCAGACACACATGACTGGCTTGCAGTTCAATCTTCATCTCATATAGGAGATGGTCAAACTATATGAAACACAAGCAAGACCTGAACTTGACTTGTTATTCCTAAGGATTCTTTCATAAGACAGTGGTGAAGAATGACTGTAAACTTCATAAATCATCCTTGTGCAGGATTTCATCTCTCAAAGCCTTATATCAAGCTCTCAGAAGATTCCTTTATTACACTTCCTCCTTTGAAGTGGTCTGCAATTATTTCCTGAAATACAGGTGAATAGATGAGCTTTCCCCATCTAATTAAAGTGAAAGTCTCAGCTACTCTCCTCTTTTCTTCCTTTCCTTGTTCTAATTCAAGTGAAAACACTTCTGTTTGGAACTGACTTTTTCCCAGTTCAAATTTCATATCAGGGCCTTTAAATCTCTGGATAACCCAGGCAGATTTAAGACAAGGGCATTAAGTGAGATGAAGCTCTGTCTGTCCATCTTACTTAGTGTAAAAGCAGCCTAGTGCCAGGAGCCAAAACATTATTTTCAGAAAACTGAATACATGCCAACAATTACTGAGGTTCCTTGCCCAGGAACAGGCTTTATTTAATACAAGAACCTCCATTTCTGCACTGAAAATGAGCTTTAAGCCTAGTACAATAAATTATTCTTACCATTATGAGCAAGTTGTCTCCCTGGAAAACTCAGAGGAAAAAGAAGCTCTGGAAATCCTTCACAAGTCAAAACAGATATGGGCCTTGGGTCTCACTCCCTTATTAACAAGAAACTCTTTTCTGTGTTGCCTGGTGAGTAAAGTCAAACCACATTCAGATCTGAAAAAATGCCCTTAGCTGGTTGGCTGTATTCCCAGGTACAGCATGCTAATAAAAATTTGCCTTTCACACAAAAATAATGGATAGAAATAATTTTAACTGTTAATGGATTCTCTACTGCTGGTGAATTTCTCTTATCCTGAGAAACTTGTCAAGTTTAATAAGGGTTTAAATACATAAGTAAAAATTTTACTTGAAGTTGTTCAACACTTGGCTCTGAAAAATCTGTGGTCTTGGAGAATTAATTACCCATCAAGTAATCAAAGGAAAAATAAAGTAAGGCAACCAGATAGAGAAGAACTGGGGTTTATGTACTGCTTTTCTTCTTTAAGGCAACAGCAAAAATAGGTTTTACCTTGAACAGCTTTCATTCCAACTTAAGGAATGTACAAATCTTACAATGTGGAAAGAGAAAAAATGAGTTTCCCTTAAGCAATATGACTTGACCAAACCCAGAATGACACACATGAAATCTTTTAACATTGCAAGCAGAGTAGAAGGATCACATCTCCAAAATAATGTCTTTCAGTCCATCTGTTCTATTTATTAAGAAGGAAGAGATATGCTGAGGTAGAAATGTTCTTTTTCTTTACCCAGAAGTTCCTTAAAAGTGCAGCTACTAATGTTCAGTATTAACATTTTTCAATTTTCTTCTGCTTTTATTTTTTTAGTAGGTAATAAATGCAGATATTAGTTTCATTATGCCAGAAGATTGTAATCATATGTAAACTTACACAATGACATAAACTGAAAATGGGAGAGCAGTCTGAATATTCAGGCCAAGAAATCATATGCATAACATGTGCATTTTTTAAAATAAATTTTAAAAAACCCAAAGCCAAACAAACCACAAAAGCTAGGAATATGAAGTTGTTTGGAGCACAGGTAAACATAGAAGCAGCAAGATGGAGCATTTTCCTCCCTCAGTTGCTTCAAAAATTTAGGACTCCTGTGAGTTTTGCTTTGCAACCTCATCTCTCTTGGACATTAAGATAGCTCCAGCCATAATCCTAGCATTGTCAGTAAACTGTGCACCTAGAGCAGACACAAAGTTCAGGATGGGACTTTCAAAATAAAGACAGCAGCTTTGCACCAGCAAGTCATAGTAGATGAAGCCAAATTAGTGTACCTCTCTTTCCTGTACCAGAGACTGTATAGTTCTGAAATACATCTAATTCAAAACACTTGAATTTGAGCCCCTAGTTGTTTGATTTGGGTTGTTTATTTCTCTTGAGATGTCCAAAATGTTATTTTCTTAAAAATAACACACAACTTTGTCACCTACATGATACAGTCAGGAGACTCAGCCTTCTATTTGGTGGCTCCTTCACTTTTCAGGCTATTATTAATAACATGGTCTTTGACAGTCCTTCCATACTTCATCTTCCTGACTCTGAAGTGGGTAAAGACAATTGTCCATTAAGTGGTTGGAAAAGGTTTTCAAGGCATCTTATGCCCTCTGAAGGATATAACAGTTACTACACAGAGCTTCCAAAGGATCAGAGATTGTAGGTCTGCAAGGTTGGAGTTATCTGGGGATTGTCTTGATGTCAAGATGGAATTCACCTGTCAGGCATTCCAGTGAATCTAGGTCTTGGTTAGTAAATTGTGGGATATATGGTGTGTGTGCTGTTTCCCACTATGTCTGTTCTCCCAAATCAAGTGATCTGTAGTAAAAACCTGTGTTCCTCTACACAGCCTTGTTTGTCATTGTTCCACAATTTCATGTAGTTATTAAGTCATATGCAAATGAATGGTTCTGCAAACATCAAGAAGTGTAAGATGCTGAGGATGTGTATGTAAGTGTATTACCTATGTTCAGGAACAGTGTTGAAAGCATTTCCATTTCCTGCATTAACAGGGATTGAGCTTTTAAAAGCTCAAAAATTGCTAGGTCCAGATAACTTGGAGTTTAGACGTTTTATGATATTGAAGACAGCACTGGGTTGCTCATAATTTTGGGGTTTTTTTAAATAGTGGAAAAGCCAGCAGATTGGAACAATGTTTGTTTTACTGTAGGGCAACAGGATGATCCTATAGGCCAGTTAAGCAAAATTTATAATAGGCATCATAAATAACAAAGCTGTGTTGTGGTTTAAGGTTTGGGGAAGGGGAGGGACAGGTGGAGCGACTATTCCACTCCCCTTCCTGCCACACTCTATAAAAGGACACAGGAAGTTCCGCTCGCCCCCTCCTCGCTGGGATTGCTGCTGGCTCCGCAAGGCTCTGTGGCTGCTACAACTCCACGTGGCTCGGGCAGAATCCAACAACATCCGAGGATCGGTGTTGTATATATTTGTATATATACCTTCCCTTGTTACCTCTGTATATTTCCCTTCCTTTGATATCGCTCTTGTTGCTCCCTGGTAAAAGTTGTGATCTTGATTTCCAACTTTGTGTGAGGCCTTTCTTCCTCCCCTGGGAGGGAAGAGGGGAGGGGAAAGAGGGGTGAAATAAATTCTGCTCCGTGGGGGGTTGCCCTGAGCCTTAAACGGAGACAAGCTGTTAGATGATTTATCTAATGAAGAATTAAAAATGAAGAATGTATTTAATGTCAAGTAATGTTTGGGTTTTTTTACAAATAAACCTAATTCTCTAAAGAGAAAGGAGTTGCCAATAAAAAGCAATAATAAAAAAGGAATATTTCAACTGAAATTTGTCAGAGATCAGAAGTCTATGATAGAAAACAGTTTTGTCATTGTTTAGGGGAAAAAAAACCACATTAAAAATACTTTAAAGTCTGCCTTAGAAATTCTGTCTTAGAAAATTCATTTACTGTCAAGAGGATGAAATAACCTCTTCAGTCTCACATAACTGCAGGCCTCAGATAAACTAAACTTGGTCCAAGCACATTCAAAGAAAAAATAAACCACACACTTTTAGGAGAGCAGATGAAGAATCATTAGATCAACCAGTGAAAAACAGGGCCATTTTTCAACCAATAGTAACTTATACTTTACATGAATATAGAAGTTACTGGACTCAATACAGAAATGTGTTAAATATTAATTACCTGTGATTTACAGAAAGTCAGGGTAATGTTTCTAATAGTCCCTTTAGCTTCAGAATCCATTAACTCTAGTAATTTATTTTCTGCCTGTAACCAGAGACAGAGGGGGTTTTTGTCTGTTTGTTTTAAAGTTTGTTTAAATTACCCTAATTTACTTCATTTTTTTCCTCAGTCTGGAAGTTAAGATCTTGAAAGGCATGGAAGACTTCTTTTTTTTCATTTGTAAAATGGGGAAAGAGTAGACATGTCATGTTGCATATTCAAGGTCACACAGTGAAGAAAAAAGTATAATACAATGGAATCAGTTTCATTCAGTGGTAAGAGGATTCACATAATGGTCATTGTTTTACTAACAAAAATGAAATATTTACAATGTCTTCTAACCTCAGTTTAACTTTGCTGTTGATTACATTTCAATTTGTCAGTATCTCTTTGCAGACAAATTCAAAAGCCGTAGCAACAAAAGGGGGGGGAAAAGTAATTTAACTGGAACAGCTGCTCTTTAGTTCTAGAAAAAGAAAACATGAATCTACTATAAAGTGTATTTTACTCTTAGATCCTCTGATCTTTTATGATCAGTTGCTGTATACTCCCCTATGATAATGAACACCTACTGTACCTTTGCTGCTCATAGAAATGACAAGGAAGTGTCAAGGAAATTTGAGAAATGTGGAAAAATATATGCATCCCTATCTGACTTTCCTTGTAGAGAGCTTCATTGTGATAGTTTGTGTCCATAATAATGTTTATGTTGGTGTGGTTCAATCCAGGATCAAAGTCTCTGAAGAGCTTATCCATATAAGTATTGTGAAGTCATTACTGTCTTTTGTAAAAAAATATCCTCAAAGCTTGTCAAGGAAAGCTACATGCATATATTAGAACTTCTTCCAGCACTCTTTTCTTTATTTTCACCTTATCATTACCATTATTAATACACAAATTACATAACAGTAGCAGAATTTATGTACTCTATTAAGAGAAGTATTTATATGCACATATTTAGTACATATTAATTCAGTGTTGTTTGCTGAATATCCTGACATCAAAGTTGAAAGATGAGATGAACAGCATATAGACAGGTGTGAAAAAATATTGTTATCAATATTTTTTTCAAGCCAGTATCATAAAGCATGCTAGACTTATTTAATAAGCACTCAATAAAGATGGTGCTAAGATCAACACTGGTCGTTCTGCAGCTCCCTGAAGCCATCACACAAGAAGCAGAATCCTAATAGTTAGCTATAGTCTTAGGTAGTGCAATTTTTGCAATAATCATTAAAAATGGAGAGCTCATTTCTTTACCTAAGGGTCACAGAACAAACTATTC
Source organism: Brachypteracias leptosomus (assembly GCA_013401335.1). Lineage (NCBI taxonomy): Eukaryota > Metazoa > Chordata > Aves > Coraciiformes > Brachypteraciidae > Brachypteracias > Brachypteracias leptosomus. The sequence continues at coordinate 7,689 of VYZX01002907.1, read as the reverse complement.
ACTAAGAGATCAAAATTATTTATTTTTTAAGAGAATGAAATAACAGTAGTCTATTCTCAGTTGTCTATGGCTTTTGGATAGTCAAGTAAGACATTTGGGTGACAGTTTTTTTAATATTTTAGGAATATCCATTTTCTTTGTTATTGTATGCATGCCTTTCATTTGCTATGGCTGTTGATTGTTTTTCTTTAAATATAAATGCTAGTAGCAGGAATTAGAAAACAGCCAGACTAAGGGTTCTTTGGAGTGGAATTAATTTCTTGTTCTCTGTATGTGGTTTTTGCAGACTGGATTGGGATTGAAGGGCTCTAGAGCATCATTTTTTCAGTTGGCTGCACAAAGAAAGCTGAAAAATTTATACATTTTTAGTGTTGCAATCCACTTAGATCACTTTGAGCCACAAATACAAGGTATTTTGGTTTATTGTCACCCTCTGCAAGTATTTTAACTGTCCTGGCAAAAGACAGTATTAAGTAATGAACAATCTAGAAAACAGATGACCATTACTTTATCAGTTTCTGTATGGTAAGGTTGATCCCTGTCTTCCTAGTGCCTACATGTGTTCCCCTGAAATTTGTTGGTTTTAGCTATTGAAAATATTGTGCCTAAGGAAGGAAAAAAATCATGTTAGCCTGAGCCACAGTCTCCCACTGTTGACTCAGGAGCCCCTGGGTTGTCTTGCTTGTGCCCGCTCACTGCTTGTATTTTATGGGCTATCATCCACCAGGAGATAGAGCACCCATGTTAAAATCAAAGTGGACTAAGCAGAATATTATGTACAGCAGCAAGTGCAAGACTACTTTGAATTACACCTCAGCATTCAGCTTAGACAAACGCAATATGTACAAATTACTTCCGTGAAAAACTTTTCCTATCTGTCCCTCTTTAGACAGAAGTGCATCTGTTTTACTGTCTAAAATATACTTTCTGTTCTTGGCAATTTGCGATGGATTGCAATGTCCTTTTCTCCAGACACACACTGATGAACTGTGAATAATGTTCTTCCTTTTAAAAAAAGGTCTTAAAAAAATACTCTTAAACCATTGGTATATTAGTTGCTATTTCAGCCTGAAGCATTGCATAAATTCATTTCTAGGTATTTTTCTCCCAATAATTCATGCTACATATCTGATAAAGGGTACAAGATTGTAAATGGTCTATCATATGGGAAATTTAGGACTGAAATCTTCACTGTGATAAAAATTTAGAAAAAAGACAATGTTTCAGAAACTAAAATAAATTAAGAAAATGTGAAAGAATATTATTAAAATGAAATTTATTATAAATATCTGTTAAAATGTAAATTAATTTAGATTTTTCAATGTCAGCCTGTGAGTTGGAACTGGAAAAAGAAATGCTACTAACAGCTGCTTAGGAATGGTGAGAATTTAATGTAAGGCAACACAAAACTGATTTGAGTGTACGAGCTGAGTAATTCTGGTTTTAATTAAGTTTGCAAATAATGTACTTATCATAATAAAGACAAGTAAAAAGTTTTCCACTTCCAATATCATTAGTGCTCCACCACTGTGCTCATCACGCAGAGGTTTTGACATATGCACTGTTACAGGTAACAGATTGCTGCTGTAACTTAAAGACAGATTTCAAAATAAAGCCTCCTTTTAATTTTTTTCATTACTTCACCCTTGGACTGTTTTCTCGTCTCAAGGCCCAGGTAAGACAGACACTTCAGAAAGAAGCTATTGAGCAGGAAAGGACACTATCTTGACAAACAAGAAATACAGAGGAATGGATGTTTTGAAATCCCATGTCTCAGTGGAGCTTGGGTGCTCGATCCAGAACTACTGGGAGATGCCTCTATTTGTTTGGGACTCCCAGCCCACAGCTGTGTGTTAAAGCTGTTACCTTGAACCATTCTTTTGAAGAACAGAGAAAATTTGCTTTCTTTAAAAATCTTAATAAAGGAGGCTGACTGCTTTTCAACACTATAATCAAACGGATAGAGGAATTACCTGGAGAGGAAAGGACCTGTGTCAACCAGAGGAAGGCTAAACCCACAGCTCTGATCTAGTGAAAGAGCGCCCTACAATTAGGTGACTGGCCCCTCTTAAAATTGTGCTATCTTGAAAACAGTGATTCAAAATTCACAGGAACAGAGAGAGGGAGAGCAAAAGAAATTATGCTCTCTCAGCAGCTTGATGGTTACTGTGTTCAGCTGGAAGACACCTGTTCAGTATTTACAGGATATTCAATTTTGTAGCAGAAAGGTCATAAAGTATATTCCTAAAAAAAAAAAAGTTTCAACAATAGCAGTTTTATTTTTAGAATGCTAAGAATTCTGTATGCAATTTTTCATCACAAAATTATGCATACGTACATAGATATATATCATTCACATAGAAAATAATGTGATATAATTAATAGTTGAGGTGATACAATGAAAATGCAAATAAACAGCCTAGACACTTACGGGTTTAGATTCAGACATAACATTTTCACTACTTTAGGACAAGAATCAGGATCACCTGAACCTATTATTTATGTATGTGCTATCAGTAGAGATTAAATCAAGTATCTGGAAAAAGGAAGCTATAAACATTATGAGCTTCACTGAGTCCCTCAGGTATGTCTGATGATTTTAGCAGGTTACATTTTCTCTGCATCAGACAAACTACACAAAATCCACTGTTCATTGGTTGACATCAGTAATGTGCTGAGCAGTCAGTGTTTTCTTGCTACAAGCAGATGTGATTCAATAACAGGGAAGCAATTTGAAGTGAAAACATGAAGGAATGGGGAAAAGACAAAAAGGTATCTGTTACTTTTGAAGACTAAAACTTATCAGTGTTTTATTTTTGGCACCTAGCTTTGGAGCAAAGAAAGCTGACTTGTGGTAGAAGACTGTGAGCTTTGGTGGTTTTTTTTATTGTATCTTGTAAAAGAGGCACAGTCCTAGTCCTATCCTCGCTGATGTTCACGTCATGACTTGCCTGGTGTAGGAAGCGCAAGACTTGATCATGAAAAGCAGAGAAGTGATGAATATCTTCAAGTAGTATTGAGATTTAATTGCTGAAAAAAAATTAAAAAACAGCTCAGAGAGCCCTCATAAAATCACAGGATCATTTTGCTTGGAAGAGATATTTAAGATAATTAAGTCCAACTGCTAATCTAGCACTTCCAGTTACCACTAAAACATGTCCCTAAGTACCACATCTACATATTTTTAAAATAGCTCCAGGGATGGTGACTACACCACTTCCCTGGGTGGCCTGTTCCAATGGTTCTCAACCGCTTCAGTGAAAACATTTTTTCTAATATCCAACCTGAACCTCCTCTGGTGCAACTTGAGGCTGTTTCCTCTTGTCCTGCTGCTTGTTACTTGGCAGAACAGACCAACGCCCACCTTGCCACAACCTCCTATAAGGTTATAGGGAGATATAAAGTCTCCCTTGAGCCTCGTTTTCTCCAGGCTAAACAACCTCAGTTTCCTCAGCCTCTCCTCATAAGACTTATAAGACCATCTCTGTTGCCTTTTTCTGGGCATGCTACAACACCTCAATCTCTTTCTTGTAGTGAGAAGTCCAAAACTGAACACAAAAATCCAGGTGTGGCCTCACCAGTGCAGAGTACAGGGGGACAATCTCTTCCCTAGTCCTGCTGGCCTCACTGTTTCTGATACAAGCCAGGATGCTGTTGGCCACCTGGACACACTGCTGGCTTACCTTCAGCTGGCAATCAACTAACACCCTCAGGGTCATTTCTGCCAGACAACTTTCCAGCCACTCTTTCTCACGCCTGTAGTTTTGTATGGGGTTGTTGTGATCCAAGTGCAGGACCCAGCACTTGGACTTCTTGAATCTCCTACTATTGGCCTCAGCCCATTGATCCAGCCTGTCCGAATCCCTCTGTGGACCCTTTCTACCCTTAAAGCAGATTGACATAGCGGCCTAACTGAGTGTCATCTGCAAACTTACTGAGGGTGTCCTCGATCCCATCATCCAAATCATTGATAAAGATATTGAAGAGAACAGACAGCAGTACTGAGCCCTTGGGAACACCGCTTGTGACCTGTTGTCCTGTGTGTGATGCATGATGACACCCACGATGATCTGCTCTGTAATCTTTCCTGGCAAGAAGATCAGACTGATAACAAGCCTCTAGTTGCCCAGATCCTCTTTCTGGCCGTTCCTGCAGATGCACATCACGTTTGCTAACCTCTGGTCAACTGGGACATCCCTGATTAGCTAGGACTACTGTTAAAGTAGTGCAAATGTATGATTAAATGTCCAGTACTTCAACTGATTAAAACAGTTATAGTCGTCTTTCCAACCAAACTGTTACCTCTGTTCTTCATAACTGATCAGTATTGTTTTGCTGCAAATGCATCAAGATAGATAATATGCAATAAACATGTAGGAAAATGTGATGTAGATTTTTGTCTAGATCCAAGAGTTCACTGTTTGGGTCAATTTATATTTTTAATTAAATGCACGGCCTTGTAAGGTAAGGATACCCCTCGTCCTTGCTGTTATTTGATTTAGCCTTAAGCATTTTGTCTGTATGAAAAATGTTCATTTACAAATTGATTTCAGAGGACTCATGGGATTTGCATGTAAAAAAAGAAAGCTTTTTTTCTCTTGCTAACAAGTGTGACTTGTCTTTGTAGAATGATATTAGTTAACATGTGTCCTCAAATTACCTGGTAATGCTTAGCAGAATCAAATCTAATCTATTTTTAAAACTGTGAAAAGCCAAACTTCATAAAAATGACACAAAACCCCCATGCAAATTACGTTTTTGAAAACCACAAACCACATTTAAAAACCCTACTCCTTTATATTTAATATTGGTACTTCCTCAGATGTCTGCTAATATTAAGACACAACATTACCATTTAAAATGAAAAGTATTTTAAATGTCTATTTCTGATAACAGTAGAAATAGATTACATATTGAAATTAAGAGACAGATAAGTAATTTTAAAATGTATTCATAAGATTCAGTTATGTATTGATGCTGGTATCCTCCCATTAAGCTTTCTACTGTCTTCACCTTGATCATATATACATTTTTCTTTATTTTTATGTTATGCAGAAGAAATACATATCCTTTCAGCATTGCAAAACAAAAGCAAATAATAATATGAGAATTATGCTTTCTGTATCTTAATGCAAACTCTTTCCTATTTTCCTAGAAATTACTCCTTTTTCATAGTATTTTGTACAGGTCAGGTTTAAAAAGGGTATTTTTTGAAGATTAGTAATGATTAATTAGCAAAAGAATATGTTCCTTAGTCCTATGCTGATATTCTCTTTTATCTTCATGGGTTTGAAAGTTGCATTTCTTCATATATCTGTGCTGTAGATTCATTATTAGTTTCCTGTAACCTATGTTTAACATCTCTAGGCAACATTTCCATAGATTGCAGACCATATTGTAAAATCTGATGCTCTGACTCTCACATATCCATCCTTACAGTTTTTGGTCCCAGGAGGGATGATTCAAAGAGTTTAAAACATTAAAAACTGCTCTTTAAATTTGGATCAATAACCTCATGGGAAAGAAATTGCTCCTTCATCTCAATTAACTTTCAATACAAAAAGTGTTCCTGAGAATTTTGCTCAAATAATTCATGACAACTTAGAGAAGAAGATTCCCAGCTATCATCTCCATCATAGGAACAATAGAAATACATTTCTATCATCTCACTTTTGTTCTATTGTTCTTCTCTCACATAGATCTATTTATTCTATTTTACTTGCAGCTGACAGCTTAACAGAAAAGAGGGAAAAAGAAAAAAAAAACACACTTGAGTAACTTGAAGTTTCTAAGAGACAAAGAAGGATGAAACAAAATTGCAGTGTTGATGACCCAGTGGTCACAGCTCTCATTCAGAACAGATGTGAGACCAAATCTCTCAATATTTCAGAGGAACAAGGGGTAAGGTCAGATGTTTAATAAATGAGATAATTGGAAGCAGTACAGGTAGTAAAAGACAAAGGGGGAGCTCTTAAACACCAAGGTGATGCAGTTATGGAACAGGCTAATACAATTCTTCAACAACTTAGGAAAGATGCTCTGCTCTACTCTGTGATTTTCCCTTTTTGAAACCAGGAAAACAAAGCCTAAGAAGGGATGTAACTATAAATACATCAGCACTGTTATTACTGGGGAGGATAAAAAGCTGTTAAAGTTAAAAGGCAATAGTGGCACAATTACAACCATCGAATGTATCTAGTCTGAGAGTTAGAGTAGGTTTCTTAACCATCACTATAATGGAACCACATTTTAGTTCAAGCACTAGAAATACAAAACCCAACTAGTTTTTACAAGAAATTCTAATTAAAGTATTCCTGGGATTCTATGTTACAACTGCCTACCACAAATGAGGATTGGACCTGATGATATATGGACCACTTTTTACATCCTTGGATCTTAATTCCAAGAGTGATAATACAGTTACTCCCTCTCACCAAGTGAGGAGTCCAGAACTCCAGATAGGCAAATTCTATCCTCTATTTTACTCTATTCTTTTCTGGCCAAAGTCTAGAAGATGGTAAAGCCATGGCATTGGTATTAATTTTTCAGGCCAATTCTTAAAATTCAAGTCCTCTGAAAACCAATAATCCTTTCTGGGTGCTAGGATATAATCTCCAATGCCTGTTCTGCCATGACTCAGTAGTGTGTCCTTGTGGTGACAGAAGCTATGTGCATATGGTTCTGCATTTACAAAAAATGACATCATCAGGTAACGCACAAGGAGATGCATGGGGAGCTGACAGAAGGACCTCATTGCAGCCTTCCATGGCCTAGTGGGAAATTTTAGAGAAAGCAAAAGTAGACCCGTCTCAGGGTTGCAGAACAAAAGGGCAAGCAGCAGGCAGAGATCACAAACTGCAGCAAAGAGAACTCAGCTGCAAGGGAAGAAAGACTTTCACAGTGGCTTTGGTTAAGCACTCCAACAGGTTTCACAGGGAGGTTCTGGTATCTCCATCCTTGAGATTTTCAAAATGAAGCTGAACAACGCCACAAGCAACTTTCTCTAATTTTGGAATTATCTCCACTTTCAGTAGGAGTTAGAGTCTCCTTTCAGACTACATTTTTCTTCTTCTTACTGAGAATTGTTCCCAAATTAGTTTCTACTGTGATTTTTATGTGTACAGGTGTACCTCAAGTACATTCAGATGCCCAACTTAAAACTCATAAAGGTATTTCCAGATACAAGTTTAAAATGCCACTTTTGGAAAGTTTGCCTTCCGACTATTAGGTCTAGTAATTTTCTATCTGCTGAGTAAACATCTTCTTACAGATAATCTAGCTGAGAGGCATGTATTAGAAGAATGTTGTGGCTGCATTTTCTAAGACTACACAAAATAACCTTCTTGGTGATTTTAAGATATGCTTATCTTCTTAGATGGTGTTCAGAGTGCTTTTAAAAATTATAAAAACACTCAGTTACCACTTCAATAGTTGGATGTAAGGCAGCTGATGAGGTATTTTAAAAAGTAATAACTTATTACAGGTGTCAGTTTTTAATTGATTTCAGTGTCAGATATTACAATACATTAAATAAGTACTATCAATATATGACAATAACATATTTTTTCTCTAGAAAAATCAACAGCCTATTGATCTCTATCACCCACTAGTTTCTGTGGAAGCCAAAAATCAAATTTTGACTGGAGTCAGTAGCATAGTCTAGCGATTTCACATTATAGAATCACAGAA
>VYZX01002905.1:9419-22786 GCA_013401335.1 Brachypteracias leptosomus | reverse complement strand
CTCAGCAGCTTGGTTGCCCTTCTTTAGGCCTGCTCCAGCACCTCAATGTCTCTCTTATACTGCGGTGCCCAAAACTGAACACAGTACTCAAGTTGCAGCCTGACCAGCACCAAGTACAGGGGAATGATCACTTCCCTACTCCTGCCTGACACACTATTTTTGATACAGGCCAGGATGCCGTTGGCCTTCTTGGCCACCTGGACACACCCCTGGCTTATGTTCAGCTGACTGTCCACCAGCACCCTCAGATCCTTTTCTGCTGGGCAGCTTTCCAGCCACTCTTCTCCAAGCCTGTAATATTGCCAGGGGTTGTTANCAGGCCAGGATGCCGTTGGCCTTCTTGGCCACCTGGACACACCCCTGGCTTATGTTCAGCTGACTGTCCACCAGCACCCTCAGATCCTTTTCTGCTGGGCAGCTTTCCAGCCACTCTTCTCCAAGCCTGTAATATTGCCAGGGGTTGTTATGACTGAAGTGCAGGACCCAACACTTGGCCTTGTTAACCCTCATACAACTGACCTCGCCCCATCAATCCAGCCTGGCCAGATTCCTCTGCAACAAGGAAGGCCAAAGCCCTCTTGGAATTGAAACTGGAAAAGAATGTAAAATACAACAAGGGCTTCTTCAAGTATGTCAGTAGCAAAAGAAAGACTAGGGAAAACATGGGCCCACTGCTGAATTAAGTGGGAGCCCTGATGACAGAGGATACAGAGAAAGCAGAATTACTGAATGCCTTTGCTTCAGTCTTTGCTGCTAAGACCAGCCCTCACGAATGACAATCCCTGGAGGTAAGAGAGAAAGTCTGGAGGATGGAAGACTCTCCACTGGTAGATGAGGATTGCATTAGAGATCATTTAGGCAAAATGAACAATCACAAATCCATGGGCCCCGATGGGGTCCACCCACAAGTGTGAGCTGGCTCATGTTGTTGCTATGCAACTTTCCATTATTTTTGAAAGATCATGGGGAGTGGGAGAGGTGCCTGAGGACTGAAGAAAAGCCAATTTCAAGCCAGTCTTCAAAAAGAGCAAGAAGGAGGACTCAGGAAATTACAGGCCAGTCAGGCTCACCTCCATCCCTGAAAAGGTGATAGAACAGCTCATTGTGGAGGTCGTCTCCAAGCATATGGAGGTAAAGAAAGATATCAGGACTAGTCAGCGTGGATTCACCAAGGGGAAATCATGCTTAACTAGTCTGATAGACTTCTGTGATGGTGTGACTAGTTGGATAGATGAAGGGAGAGCAGTGGATGTTGCCTATCTTGAGTTTAGCAAGGCATTTGACACTGTCTCCCATAACATCCTCATAGATAAGCTCAGAAAGTATGGGTTAGAAGAGTGGACCATGAGATGGATTGAGAACTGTTTGAAGAATAGAGCTCAAAGGGTTGTGATCAGTGGCGTAGAGTCCAGTTGGAAGCTAGTGGTGTTCCCCAGGGATCAATGACCTGGATGAAGGGATGGAGTGTATTCTCAGAAAGTTTGTTGATGATACAAAACTCAGAGGAGTGGCTGACACAACAGAAGGCATGGACAGACTGGAGAGTTGGGTAGAAAGGAACTTAATGAATTTTAACAAGGACAAATGTAGAGACCTGCACCTGGGGAGCAATAACCTTGTACACTGGTACAGGTTAACGGTTGACCTACTGGAAAATAGTTCCACAGAAAAGGACCTGATGGACAATAAGTTAACCATGAGACAGCAATGTGTGCTTGTGGCCGAGAAGGCCAATGGTATCCTTGGGTGCACTAAGAAGAATGTGACCAGCAGTTTCTCCTCCCCCTCTACTCTGCCATGGTGAGGCCACATCTGAAGTACTGTGTCCAGTTCTGGGTTCCACAGTTCAAGAGAGACAAAGAACTACTGGAGAGATAGTCCAACAAAGGCTACAAAGATGATTAAAGAAACTGGAGCATCTCTCTTACCAGGCAAGTCTGAGACACCTGAGCTCTTTAGCCTGGAGAAGAGAAGGCTGAGGAGGCATATGACCAATGTTTATAAATAAGTGAAGAGTAGATGCCAAGAGGATGGGGCTAGTCTCTTTTCAGTGGTGCCCTGTGGTAGGAGAAGGGACTACAGGCACAAACTGGAATACAGAAAGTTCCACCTCAACATGAAGAAAAACTTCTTTACCATGAGGGTGACAGAGCACTGGAACAGGCTGCCCAGAGAGGTTATGGAGTCTCCTCTGGAGACTGTCAAAACCCACCTGGACACATTCCTGTGTAACCTGGCCTAGGTGAACCTGCTTTGGCAGGGTTGTTGGACTAGGTGATCTCCAGAGGTCCCTTTCAACCCCTACCATTCTGTGATTCTGTGATTCCTGAATAGCTGAGTTATTTTTCAATAAAATCTTTCAATGCTATGCACAGAAAGCAATCATAAATGGCTATTATATTATTGAAGTAGAGTTTAGCTTCTGAGTGTGAAGTGAAATAAAGCTAGACTCTAATGAATACATGAACTGGAGTTTGCAAAATTTTCAGGAGTTTTACTGCTAGGTCTGTAGCTATGAGGCCTCAGGTGCTACTTTATTACAATTGCACTGTTAAAGTACTGATGTGTGAATTACTTTGGCCAGATCATCATCATAACAAAGTGGAGTTTCACTATCATATGGATAAGTGGCATCTGTAACAAAATCAATAAGAACACAGTGAATTTCATTCTACATCATTTATTTATGCAGTAGTATCAGCAACTGATCAAACACTATGGTTTCCAGAAGGGCCACTTACAGTAAGGACAACTAGCTACGCTGCCATGAACAAATAGTGAGTGTATTTGACTCTTCAATTCAAAAAGCAATTAGTCTAATGAATTAGTGTAAATGGGGAACAATTAAATTAGACTAAGTGAAGAGAATAAAGAGGAAATCAATGTAACTTCCAATATGCTATGGCAAGATAAAAAATTATTTATAAAATATATATGACTTTAAATATAAGTGGCCTATACTCTCTCTATATACACAATATATATACAAAATACCTGTGTACAGTTACAATGTTAAAATTTAATATAAATTTGGTTTAAAATGTTGTACCTCAAATATTTTTACAGGTTAAAAAAAACCAACCTTATTTGTCACTAGCATAAAATCAGGACATTTTCACAAAGAAAATTTGCAGAGAATCCCATCCTAGATTAACTTCACATCTAGTATATGCACCAAAAATATAGGTAATAAAGAATGACACTCTTTACCCATCAAAATGTAAGACATGTAATCTAAGCTACTTGTCCAGACTTCTGGTTTTCAGCAGAAATTACATTTGCACAGTTCTCCACACCTTTCAGATTTGGAGAACTACCTCTCTCCCTTGATTAATAAAGGAACTCAAATTTAGCCATTTTTATTTCTTACATAGGCTTTACTTCTTCAGATTTCTTATTTACATTTTTTCTCATCATGAATTTCAGGGACATATCTCAAATTTTAATTATTGAAAGCTTAATCTTGCAGGTCATTAAAAATACTGTCTCTGCAAAAATTGTTTCTGAACCTTTCAGATAAGCCAGAGAGATCAATGATTCTTACTTTAAGCATGGATTTTGTTACTGGATCTTCAGTTTTATACATATCCTCAATTCTCATTTTCCATGTTTTCATTAATGATCCAAGAGTCAGCATGCTAGCCAGAATATTAAGTTACTTTGCATGTACTGTTTTGAAATATCTGGAAGCACATCATAGACTGTTATATAAGAAATTCAGAGAATTGTATCTGCCCATTTCTTGAGTCCATCCCTACATCACAGTTTAGTTTTAGTTTCCAGGTATTACTATTTAGATAGTATTTATAGTATTTCCTGGATGCCAGAACTAGTATAGAAATAAAACAACACCTTCCATTTTTTCTTTAACAGTGTTTCAAACTTTTTTTTCATTTTTCCTAAATTACTAGAAGAAAGAGGTATAGGATGAAATGAGTATGGGTGCACAAAATTGTGTTTCAAGAAAACAATAAAGGTGAACCTACAATAACAATCCTGTAACAAATTTCCAAACAATAAACCACTTTTCTTCCAAGCAAGTATTAACATTAAAATGGCAGAGCTTCTAAAGTTTTTTTATTATAACTATAACCCTTTTAAATAAGACTTATTATTTGTTCTCAGTTGACCGTTTTTTCATCCATGTCTGTGGAGACATTTTAGTCTGACTAAAAAATGTCCTGTATACAACAAATATTGAATAAAAGAAGCTTTAGATTCAGTTTCATTTCATTTCAAAATACTCAGCTTTCTGATGGAACAGATTCACTGATATAATTGTCAGATGAGAAAAAAAAAATCTGGTGAATTCATTGGATTACAGGTCAAAGTTGTAGCTGCAAGTTTTTAATTTCTCAGCATCTCATTGTGATAGATTAAAGGGATCGGACATAGCAGTACTTTTGAGAAACTGATTTGCTTTAGTCTTCATTTGTCACAGGCGTTATGAAGTTTTCCACACAGAAAGTAAGGATAAAATTTATCGAAGTCAAATTGTATAGGTAGTAACTTCTATGAAAAAAAGGTATTTAACTACTTGTTTGTGGTCAGCATACACAAACAAAATGCAGGGTATGTATGTAATACATATTTTGACTATACTGTAAAGTGGGGAGGGAAGATATGAATGCAAACAAAGTGTGGTTTGAGTGAATTTAATAACATGCAGAACTAAAGCATGTGAATGCAAAATAATCAAATAAAAAGGGGGGAAAATACTGATGGCACAAAATAACCTAGAGGAGAATAGAATAGTTGAAGGGAGCTACAATGATCATCAGTCCAACTGCCTGACCATTTCAGGGCTAACTAAAAGCTAAAATATGTTATTAAGGGACATATGTATATGTCCAAATGCTTCTTGAACACCGACAGTGTTTAAGATGCTTGGGGCATCGGCTGCCTCCCTAGGAAGCCTGTTCCAGTGTTTGATCAACCTCTCAGAAAAGAAACATTTTCTCATCTCCAGTTTGAACCCTACCTGATGCAGCTTTGAACCACTTCCACATGTCCTGTCACTGGATCCCAGGGAGAAGACCTCAGCACCTCCCTTGCCACTTCCCCTCCTCAGGAAGCTGTGGAGAGCAACGAGGTCACCCCTCAGCCTCTTTTTCTCCAAACTAGACAAACCCAGTGTGTGAAAAACCCAGTATCTCTAGCTAGTAAATTTAATTCTAATCCTAATCAAGGCTTCTGTTACAGTATATATAGTATATCATGTGACACCAAAATTGAGATTTTTCTGTGTGTGGTTGATTGAATATCAACAGGGCTTTGGGGGGATGTGGGGGTTTTGTGGGGGGTTTTGTTTGGTTTTCTGCTTGTTTTTAAAGCTAGTCATTAACAAAATTGCAGGGCAAATTTACTTGACCTGGAATAAATGTGAACAGATAGCACTTCTGTGAACAAATCTTTTAGCTAGCTCAAAACCACATCTTTTTATTTGCCTTTGAACATGTGTTCAGTTAAATAGAAAGTAGAAGGTGGATAATAATGTGTCCTTGGTATCATTCAATAACATTATTACTGGACTGTATACATCAAGATAAAAAAAGGCAAACAAAACCAAGAAACATGACAGCCTTTTTCGTATTAATGATCTTTTTTCTCTGTGGGCCAATTGCCCTTTCTTCCCCTCTCTGTTCTTCCCCAAAAGGCATACTATGAAAAAGATCATGATACTACAATTTTTTCAGAAGTTCTATGTGATTAGCCTAAGGGGTGTTTCCACGCATACGACGAAAGGCAAATCCTACAAGGACAACAACAAAAATAATATTAATTTTGAGGATTCCATTTCCTTCTTCTTGAAAGACAAATGTCTTACCCAAATACCAGTCACGTATCTAGGACTTGAATTCATGTGGATCCTTATGCCACTCTGCAGAGCCCCACAAAATTCATTTGAAAAAAACAATAATGCTGTTATGCTAAGTGATAGCAGTGCAGTTCTTTGTCATATCATTTGCATCACCCAATCACAAGTAGAAGAAAAAAAAAGAGCATCAGAAGTCTTAGGCTGTTTACAAACTATGCCTGCATTTTTTTTTTCATATTTAATATAAATAGATGCATATTTTATTACCTCATGCTACATCAAATGTGATTTCACACATATAATTCTGCTTCTCAGTTTGTCTTACTTAAAAGCGAAAAAAACCCCAAACTTCCTCTACTGAGTTACTCTTTAAAAATAATTACTATTTTTGTTAATCTGAGTCTTTGTCTACCTATCTGGTTATTTATTTATGAAAGAATTCATAGTAATGTCATTGCTTCCTTCTCTAGTTGGATTTATAATTTGTTTACAAATTTGTATTTTGTGGTAGAAGCAAGAAAACATTTAGAAGAGAACTAAACAGCAAAAGACATGTCTTCCAAAACTATCACATTGCTCAAAATTTGCAAAACTATGTAAATCTCAAAAAGCATACACTTTTTACTGTCAAAATCATCAGAATACATTCTGTTTTCAAGTACATTTTTGTTTGTTGTAGTTTTTTTAAGCATAACTTTTCTCCTTTGAAGATTTGAGTTCATTTTAAAAAAAGGCTTAGCTGGTGTAGAAAACAGACACCAATTCTCTGAATTCAGAATTACTTGAAATGAAGGAATAGGCACTAGGTATAGAAATACCCTTGCTTTTCATTTACTTCAGCCCAAAATTTCTATAGCATAGACCATATATATTTTTCATGACTGAACTTTTCAATGAAGTGCATAGTGAAATAGTCTCACACTACTCCAGTGAAAGGAGAATTGGCAGTTCAAGATGCACCTGGAATTCAGAATGCTTACCTTCTTGGAAATAAGGACATCAATCCACTAAATAAAGAGAAGAAAGACTGATATTGTGACTACCTACTATGCAACTTTGATAAATTTGATATAGAGATGTACGTGTTGCTAAAACTAAGCTTCCTGTTTGTTATCCAATATGTTATGGCTTTACAGTTATGGGGCAGCATGAAGAAGGAAGTCATTATTGATGGCTCTAAGGGAACACATTGAATGATATTGTTCCCTGTAGAAAGCATAATGCCAGAACATAAAAAGTCTTATATCTCAAAGAAGAGTAGCAGACTCATCCAGTTTAATTGCCAGAAAACAGGCTTACACTTGCTTCCTTTCATGCAACAGCTTAATTCCCTGCCTCAAGCAGATGTGGAAGCCTTCAGAGAGGATCACATAAGTGAGTGACTAAAGCACAGAAAACTATGCAGAAGTCAGTCATGTGGTTGAAATTATGTATGACTCATTTTAGCTCTTATATTAAGGTTGAAGGAGGCTTGTTCAATTATTAGGAACAAAAGGTTGGGATGTCTCAGTCAACTAGGACAAATAATATGGGTGAGAGTAGTTGTAAACACTTGATATATTCAGAATTCCTCATAGCAGAAAATATAGTTTTCATTATAGAATTAAAAAAATGGTAAAATAGTGAGGCTCAAAAGAGATAGTCTTTTTCCCCAAAACTATCAGTTAAATTTCACCAAAATAAAGGAAGTCTCATGATATTTAAAGATTATTAAAAGACTCATTGTATCAGTATTAAACTTTTGAAACCTTTGTAATATTTCTTTTTTGAATACTTGCCATGAAGAAGAAAGTGCTGTCAATACTCTAGAAGTACAAGCTTGTAGGAGGTTACACAAGCTGCTGAAGTGTATAATTGTATATATAAATATATATATTATAAGAAATTTGAGCAAAGTGAAATCTAAGGGAATCTCTATAGAGGAAAAAAAACAGAGACAGTGTTAAATTAACACAGTGAAAAAACCCCACTTTACATAAATAGGACCTTTTTAAAAAAAATTAGTATGAATGCAGAAGTCTTGGGCTTAGATGTATTACTCTCAAAATGTGCTTATAAGAACTTTCAAGCTGTATAAGGATCGTGATCCATTCACAGCAATTGCTAGCCTGTTTTTATGTGCCTATTCTAGCTGCTGTAAAGAACTGACTACACAGGAACAAAGCAGTTATGAGCTCTCCATTAATTCCATACCTCAAAGGTGGAAACAATTTCATGCTACTCTTCTCCCTCTTCTTTCCATTGAGTGGAAAGGCAAATTACAGTAGCCATACTACTAGATTTTGTTGTTGTTGTTGTTGTTGGGGTGTCTGCTTAAAATCTCTTAAAATACTAGAGTACCGAAGTCCTTTGCTATGTCTTGCAGTGCATCCCAAATGAGCAAAATTCCTTTCTTAAAAACTGCTGTAATAGCTATACTCTGAGCTTGGAAATTATATTAATAATATACTCATTAAAAATAACAAGCTTCCTATAAGTAGCATTCACTTTTAAAGTAATATTACAGTAATATTGGAGCTGACAAAGTTGCCTGACTTCAGATTCCCCTTCCTGTTAATGTTCCACTTCTCGTAAACAATTATAAAATCTTAATATTATGAAAGTTTATTTGTAATGTAGACTTAATGTTGGCATTGCATTTTCATTAGGAACTGTCTTCCAAAGATATTCCTTTTTTAGAAAAACTAGCATAAAAAAAGCACAAAACTTGAAGACCTCTTTTTAAGTCAAAGTGCTATCAAACTGCTGAAAGATAGCTCCTGTAATGAATTCCCATCTAAATCCATGCTGACATTTTTTAAATCGAATGCCACAATTTCACCTAAAAAAGAATAAAAATGTATTGTTCATTAACCTTGGTATCAACAAGCAATAACTTTAGAAGAAAATTAGCAACTTCAGTAGAATTCTGTCAGTATTTGAGCTATCAGTAATCCTTGTGACGGAGGAAAAAAATTGAAAGATGTTCTGGCTAACCATGAACCAATTTGATCTAATATAGAAGTGCTTGGGTACAACTGAAGAACAATTCCATTCATTCTACTAATAGAAAGAGACTAGATTTTCATCCACATCTGTGGTAAGGCTATGAAATAGATAAAAAAGTCTTAGAGAAAGTCATAGTAATGAACTGAGAATGAAACAAAACCACTGTCTTCAGAGGGTCGAGAATTTCTGTAATAATGAAAAACTGGCAGCTGGACTTGTGCTATGAGAGAAAAAAAGGGTTTGTGTGGGTGGGAAATAAAGGCCTGAAGACAAAAGTTTTCTGCATAATGATTTAACAGGAATTGATCACTTCCATTGTTACCTCAAGGCTATCATCTACCTGTAAAACATACGATACTTACCTGAGTGAGAATGTTTACCACAGAAACCATTAAATCAGAAACTGTCTTAGAAAAACAGGGATCCAATGTTCAGATGTTCAAGTGTGTCTGAAAACTATTTATACCTTTCTCATACGAAATAAAATGAGCTTCTACTGCTGTCTAGATAAATTCTTTCAATGTTTTCAGAAAACTCCAACTGCAATTTTGTGGCATTTGAGTCTTCTTAAGAAAATGTGAGGTATCCCCTGATCAGTAAGAAAAAATGTTAGCAGAACAGAATCTAAACTAACACAGGAAAAATCCAGAAAGAGCTTTGGTTTATAAGGGGCTGATGGATGCTGCATTGAGAGAAGAAAAAGAAAAGTAAGTGTGTAAGAACAAAGTGGAATAATACAGAACTGGGCTATAGAAAAAACAGAAGTGAATTGAACATACTTATTTTGTTGAAGCTAAAGATGTTCTATCGACAATGAATAAATAAGATGCAGGAAGGGGCGATAAAGAAAATATGGAAGTCCTGAGTGAGGAAAAATAAAGTTATGAAAAGAAAGAAATAGTGTGGTCTTTTCTCCTCATTTCTTGAGAACATTTTAATACTGTCAGTTTGCATCTTCTGTTACATACTTCTTCCCCCAAATACAAAGTCATGAATTAAAGAAGAATAACGTTTCAACACTAAAATTATTCATAATCAAGGTGAAGAGTGGGTAAGCACCATAGACTTGGAGTATATTTTGGTTGAGAGACAATAAAAGGAACCTAAAAAACCCTGTCCTGATTCAGCAAAACTACTAAGCAAGTGCTTATAAAGTTCCTTTGAAATACAAGAAAACTCTTCCATATTCATTTATAATTGCTGCATAATTTGTGTATGCTAACACATGCTTCAGGAAGTTCAAAATGGAGTTTGAGTTCTTAGATGATATAGACACTTAGAAAAACTTCTTATATGTATGACATTTCTAGGTTCAGAATGATGTCTGTAATAATTAGGGAAATAAAAGAAATCTTAGAAGCACAGGTATCGGGAAACGAAAGGGGTTTCATTTGGCCTGTACCACACGCACAGAAATGCCAATTTTGCCTCTGTTTATAACCGACCAATATTTATATAATGACATTATAATACCACATTTCCAATCCATGATTGCACTTGAGACTTTGGAACCTTTAACATCTACTGGAGCAATATTACACAATTTGACCTCTATCTGATATCTGAAAAAATGTATGTGCAGGATAACAGAATAAGGGAAGGAAATGAAAAGGTACATGTGGTCAGTTGACCCTGGCTGAATGCCAGGTACTCAACAAAGCTAATCTATCACTCCCTTTCCTCACCTGGACAGGGGAGAAAAAATGTAACAAAAGGCTCATGGGTCAAGATAAGGACAGAGAGAGGTCCATCAGCAATTACCATCATGGGCAAAATAGACTCAACTCAGTTAAATTAATTTAAGTTATAACCAATCAAATCAGAGTAGTATAATAAGAAAATAAAACCAAATCTTAAAAACACCTTCACCACACCCCTCCTTTCCTCCTGGGCTTAACTTTACTCCCAGTTGTCTGCACTTCCTCCCACTCCACATGGCACAAGGGGACAAGGAATGGGGATTGTGGTCAGTTCATCATATGTTGCTTCTTCGCTGCTCCAGTGTGGGGTCCAACAGGAGACAGTTCTCCACAAACTTCCCTAACATGAGTGCTTCCCACAGGCTGCAGTTCTTCATGAACTGCTCTAACATAGGTTCCTTCCATGGTTTTCAGTCCTTTAGGAACAGATAGCTCCAGCATGTGTCCCCTGTGGGGTCACAAGTCCTGCGAGAAAACCTACTCCAGTGTGGGCTCCTCTCTCTCCATAGGTCCACAGATTCTGCCAGGAGCCTGCTCCGGCACGGGCTTCCCACAGAGTCACAGTCTCCTTCAGGAATTCATCTGCTCCAGCATGGAGTCCCACATGGGCTTCAGGTGGATATCTGCTCCACAGTTAACTTCCACGGGCTGCAGGGAGACATCCTGCTTCACCATGGTTTTCACCATGGGCTGCAGGGGAATCTCTGCTCTGACACCTGGAACACCTCCTCCCACTCCTTCTTCATTGACCTTGGTGTCTGCAGAGTTGTTTCACATATTCTCACTCCTCTCTTTAGCTGCAATTGCTCTTGCACTGTAACTTTTTCCCTCTCTTAAACATGTTATCACAGAGGCACTGCTGCTGTCACTGATGGGGTTTGCCTTGGCCAGTGGTGGGTCAATCTTGAAGCCGTCTGGCATTGGCTCTATTGGACATGGGGGAAGCTTCTAGAAGCTTCTTACAGAAGCCACCCCTGTACTCCCACTACCAAAACCTTGTCATGCACAACCAATACATTCCACCACATTTATCTATTAAAGGACAGGGAGTAGTAGTTAATGAGAATGTATAAATCTGTATGTTGGGTATAAAGATGGTTTAAGTATGTAGATTAAGTTGTAAAGTGTTGATAAGAGGGAATTTCAGTAATGAAAATTAAATACAACAGAATGGTTAAAAGATATACATATATGTGTATAAAATTACATGGGACCTGAGCATGACACTAATGGAATAAGGGGTAAAGATTGCACTGGGTCTGACAAAGATGGAGTTAATTTTCCCCATAGCGAGCCTCATGGTGCAGTGCCTTGTATTGGTAGCTAGAAAGATGTTGTTAACACACCAGTACTCTGGCTACTGCTGAGCAGTGCTTGCACAACATCAAGCCTGCCTTTCCAACATTACCCCACCACCACCAGTAGGCTGGGAGTGGGCAAGATCTTGGAAGTGGATATAGCCAGGAGAACTGACCCAAACATACCAAAGGAACATTCCATACGATATGATGTCGCTCAGCAATAAAAGCTAAGAGATAAGAGAAAGGAGGGGAGCATTTGTTATTATGACATTTTGTCTTCCAGAGCAACCGCTACCTGTACTGAAGCCCTACTTCCCAGGAAGTGGCTGGACTTTGACTGCTGATGGGAAGTAGAGAATAAATCTTTTGTTTTCCTTCACTTCCACACATGGGCTTTGCTTTTGCTTTATTAAACTGCCTTTAGCTTGACCCATGAGCCTTTCATTATATTTTTCTCTCCCCTGTCCAGCTGAGGAGGGGGAGTGATTGAGCAGCTTTAGTGGGCATCTGGCATCCAGCCACGGTCAACCCACCACAGTACAATAAACATACTGCAAGCTTAGTCATTTGACAAAAATGACTGTATTAAGTACTTGGAATAAATCAATTTAGAAGAAAATCCACACCTATGCATTGGAATCTAGAAGTCTGTATTTGCAACCAGGTCTAGAGTATTATATACCAACCAGTCTTAAAAAATTATATCAGTATCCAACAAATGGCACAGAAGACTGATGGAAATTCTAAATTGCCAATAAAAATCTTTATTCTAAATAATGCATAGAAAATGTTGTCTTGCACAAACTGTCTGGTGGCTGTTAGGGAATCACCTGCTAAGCCAGTTGGACACTTGTAAGTCTATGGGGCCTGATGAGATCCACCTGAGGATGCTGAGGGAGCTGGCGAAGGAACTTGCCAAGCCTCTCTTAATCAGCTTTATCAGCAGCTTTATCAGCAGCTTTATCAGCAGTCCTGGTTAATGGGGGAGGTCGCGGATGACTGGAGACTCACTAATGTGACACCAATCTACAAGGACAGAAAGGAGGATCCAGGGAACTATAGGCCTGTCAGCCTGACCTCAGTGCCAGGAAAGATTATGGAACAGTTCATCTTGAGGGTTATCACATGACAAGTGCAGCACAAAAGAGGTACCAGGTTCAGCCAACATGGGTTCATGAAGGGCAAGTCCTGTTTAACCAACCTGATCATCTTTCTATGATCAGGTGACCCACCTAGTGGATGACGGAAAAGCAGTGGATGTTATCTACCTGGACTTCAGTAAGGCATTTGACACAGTTTCCCACAGCATTCTGCTAGAGAAGCTGAAGGCTCATGGCTTAGACAGGTGGACTCTTTGCAGGGTTAGAAACTGACTGGATGGCCAAGCCCAGAAAGTTGTGGTGAATGGGGTTAAACCCAGTTGGTTGCTGGTCACAAACAGTGTCCCTCAGGGCTCAGTTTTGGGACCAGTCTTGTTTAATATCTTTATTGATGACCTGGATGAAGGGATCAAATGCACCCTCAGTAAATTTGCAGAAGACACAAAATTAGATGGGAGTG
>VYZX01002904.1:0-119668 GCA_013401335.1 Brachypteracias leptosomus | reverse complement strand
AATTGGCTGATGTTGAACCATACACAAAATTGCTGTAAAACAGCCTAGCAAGCATGGTTCTTCAAAAGTTCATATAAGAACAAACAATAGCAATCCATTCAGGCTCACATTTTACTGCTAATGATGTATTTATAGATATTTACCTCTGCAGCAGTTTCAGAGACTCTATCTTGGATTGCTATTACTGCCTTTCTTCACCGATTAACAAAGAGTGAAGCTATTGAGATGTATGGTTGCCACTTGCTTTTATACCAGTGTAACATTGCCATCTACAGGACTTACAGCACAGAAACTCACCAGTACTTGAAGACTAATTTTACAATCAAGGAATAGAAACCACTGAAGTTGAAAATGTGAGTGTCCAAAATTAGCCCTGTTTGATCAGCCTGACAAACTGCTATTTTACAAATTATCCAGTAATAGTATGGCTCACCAGCAAAAGCAGTAGATTAAACAACTGTCTAGCAAGTTTTAAAGCTGATGGATTTCCTTTAATCTAGTTGAATTATGCATTTGGACAAAAGAAACAATTCTGATTTAGTTGCTCATCACAAATTGACACGCTATATTTTCATACCATCATACAAAAAAAAAAAAAGATTTTCTATTCTACAGATGATTCAGAGAAGTCTTTCTCAGCATCCTTCTGTCTTTGAAAAAGGATTTATGCAATACAAATCATTATTCACCACAGTAGACTACAGATATCNCTCCCTAAGTTTCTTAGTGCAGATTGAGTGGAGCAGCTGGGAGTGTACAATTCTCTAACACAACCACTTGGCTGGTGGTTGCATTTCTCTTCCTGTGGATTAAACTGACTTATTTTGGTCTGTTAAGAAAAAAAGCTTAGCAATGTATAGCATGTGTGTAGAGTCACAACACAGAGCAGCTTTGCNCTGTGCTGGTGTTGGGGGCTCACTGCTAAGCCAGGCACCAGAACCTGAAGGAGAGACAACACATTTGGTGAATAGGCCCAAAATCCATTTAAAGACTCGCTAGTACTATGACACCCATAGGAAACTGAGAAGTTTTAGTCATTTTAAAAAAGCTCAGTTTTTAGTCTTTCATCAGAAAGTAGCTACCTAGAACTTCAAGTTTACTTGAGCTTGAAGTAAAAAACATCTTAAACTGTCCTTTTGTCCAGGAACAACTCCCTTCCCCACTAGTTACGTTCAATCTTCTCTTTTCACCGTGGTGGTGTCTGCCTTCAGCAGAGCACAACTCCTGTATGCAGCCAGAATTGTCTTAAAGAAAAATGTTGTTTGGCAAGGAGGCTCATTTTTTAACTAGTCACTCCACTGGGCATTAGAAAAACTATAGAATACAGTCAAGAAAGAGAAGAAAAACNGTATATATTCTGTGGGTTACATTTTCAGAGAAAAACTTTAGTTCATAGTCAAAAGTAATGCTTATAATTTTCTGGCACAACCATCTGTACACTGAGTAGATAAAACAGTCACATCCAACTATGGGAGTTGTAGATTGTTACTCGGGCATCCAAATAAAACATTCTGTGCCACAACTGCACTACTTATGATAGCAAATAAAGTTGCAACATGATGATACTTATGAAACTGTAGTGGCCTGTTTATATGAAGATTTTAAAGACCTAACCTCAAGAAATGTATTTTAGTTATATACTTGTTGAGCTGGATGAACATTTCACAGTGAAAAATTTGATTACTTTAGCACCATCATTAGTTCACAAAATTTCTTTGTGTTGACTTCTTTGGCCACTTTGTTCATTATTTGAAGTTATAGAACAGATGGTTTGTTCACATGTAATTCTGCTTAATGATTGCTCATAAATTCTCTGTCCTGAATAGTGCTTTGAATATTTGCTATGCAAGCTCTGTGACTGGATTTTTAACTCACATAGTGCATGGAATGGATTCCCAACTCACTTGGGTTTTATGTAAGCTAACTAAGTATTTTCTTCAACTACAGAGATGTGACATCTTCAAGAAAGTCAAGGTGAAAGTGTCTGGTTTAAAGCAAAGCTGCTTAAAGATATGTGCAGTTTTCCATTTCTGAAATAGTCTAACTGAAGCTATAAAAATTCAGACATTTATGTACAGACACTTAAGTACTTGACTGGATTGAAACCTGTATACAAAGGGACTGATGAAACTGTCTACCAAGCAAAATGAGACTCAACAAAACATTTAGAAAAAGCAAGTAAATGGAGTAAAAGTTNAGTAGATTAAACAACTGTCTAGCAAGTTTTAAAGCTGATGGATTTCCTTTAATCTAGTTGAATTATGCATTTGGACAAAAGAAACAATTCTGATTTAGTTGCTCATCACAAATTGACACGCTATATTTTCATACCATCATACAAAAAAAAAAAAAGATTTTCTATTCTACAGATGATTCAGAGAAGTCTTTCTCAGCATCCTTCTGTCTTTGAAAAAGGATTTATGCAATACAAATCATTATTCACCACAGTAGACTACAGATATCCCTTCATCAAGTACTAAATATACTGTCCAGAGAACCGAAAATGCAGATATGCAAGTGCTTAATTTGAGGCAGCTGCTTAATTTTAACCCCACTGTTTAATCTCTGTCCTAAAGACATAATATTTTTTCTTTTCAAGATGGCATCAATTCATATAGAGATCTTAGTCTTCTAGAGTTAACTCTGAAGCTGGTTTCACAACATTTAGTATTCTCCTAATGAAAGAAACTGTTTTAAGGGCTCAGTGTTTGCTGACCAAGCACCCCAAGAAGCATCCCAAATGGGGGTGATATATTATTGAGGAGCACTGAATTAGGGCTGCTTCACTGAAATCTCTTTCAGTGTGACAAGGAAGAGAAACAGAATTAAACAGTGATCGATAAGTACTGGGGGAAAGCTGAAGAGGTCATAGGAGACAACTTGGATGAAATAATCTGATTAAAAGTGTGATCTTTGATGTCAGAAAAAGTGGTTATTGACTTTAATTCAAGGAAGACAGAATGCTGCAAGACATTTTCATTTTTGAGAATTGAAGAAAAAAGTAAATCAGAGGGGAAAAGACTCAGCAGCAATAAAACAGACAAGAGATCTCAAATTTGATATGGACACTTTCTGCATATGCAGAACTTAATGTCCATAAACTTGGACATTAGTGCACTAAGATGGGTCTCTAGTTGTTGGGAACCACTAGATGGTTTTGCCTCCTTAATTTATACGAAAACCTCACAGCCAGTTGCTAAATAAATAAATAAATCACATTGACCCAAGCTGAACATATATTCATTTTTCAGTTCAGTGGCCAAACTAGAAAATCAATTATGTTCACAACTCTAGCTAGACATTCTTAGTCCAGGAGGCATCTTTCTGGAGCAGAATGGGGAAGAAGGGATAATTTTGCTACATGCAGAGGCACATTCTGATTTCAGGTTTTTCTTCTGGCAGCTTCATACTGGTCTATTTGAGACAAATAGATGACAAAAAAGCTGATTCACTTCTATTTCAAAACCAGCAATCTCCCATGCTTAAGGACAGCAATAAGGTTGATAGCAGGAGGTTGTCAGCATTAAGATATTAAGACTGCTGAGAGGCTTTCCAGACTGAGCTGATGTCAATTAATACTTGAAGCCAGCAGCTGAGCTGTGAACAGACAGCATCTGTAAAAACGCTGAAGATGTTGAGGAGGGCACAAATGCATGTGTTAACCTGCCACTTAGTTTCCCCATCTGACTCCACGTTGTTGCAAGCAGCTGATGTAACACACCAGGTTTCAGAGGACGATGCATAAGAAACTCTTATCACTGCAATGACCAAGAATTGTCAGACATATTTGGAGAATATTACTCCGCAGTGTAGAGTCCTGGGAGCTACAGCAATGATGAGATTTGTCACTGTAGCAGCTTTGATCAGGGTACTGTCAGTAACCACCTTGCTACTGACACAAAAAGAAGCAAGTGGCTATCTAGACATGAACCCATAGATAACCACGGTAGTAATAAGATCATGGTCATGGTATCCAGAGGGCGTGGTGGTGGCAGTGTCCTCCTCCCTTAGTAAGGCTCTGCTGTTACTAAATTAATAGTAGAAAAATAATAATAACTTAGTGTCTTGAGAACGCTCACTGAGTCTTTCCAGGACCTTTTTATTGTCCTGCAGAAAAACTCAAGTCCTTATTGCCTGAAATTCTAATACAACACAAATTTTAATTTCAGGTTTGTGTTGATCATAATATTTAGAATTTAGGTGCTGCTTAAGAATCACCAGTTGCCTAAAAATTATTTGTGAATGAAGTTACACCTCAGAGTATATTTCTTGTAGATGATATTTCTCAGAATTTTGGAATTGTTTACAGAAAAAATCGATTATAAAATTATTAAATTTTCCTTTGTATGGCATTGTTTCATTTTTGCAACATTTTTCATGATGATATAGCAGCAGCAATTACATATTAAAGAGGAGCTAAAACCCCCTAGGCTCTGATTTGCACTGTTGTAAGCACTTAAAAATACAAATTCAGAAACAGCCATCTCCTCTGCCTGATCAAAATCTGCCACTTGAAAGAGACAATTCTCATTGTGCCCTTATGTGGGACGGACATTCATACTCAATGGGTGCTCAGAGGAACATGCTCAATACCACACAGGTGTCTACAGCAATGCCCAGGGGAGCATCCAGAAGTCTGCCCTCATACCTTCCCCAAGCTACATTCCCTCTTTTGTGATCTTTAGAAATTTTTTCCAGTGTTAATTTTTAAAATGCTACTGAAAGACTGTACATTCACACATTCTAGATGTCAGAATGCTTTACAGAAGTTAAGCCAGCTATAAAGTCAACAGATATAATGGGGGGGAGGGCAGAATTCAGAGCTATTAAAAAAAAAAGCCATCAAAGGTGTTTGCACCGTCAGTTCCCTAAGGAAGTTCATAAGGTGGAAAGATGGCCAGAGGTCATGGCCAGTGATTGGCACTGGAGTGGTGAGGGTTCTCACATGAGAAGTGGCAGGTCCGTGAGGTTAGGAAGGGGTTGCTGACATAAGCCTGGAAAAAGAGATGAGGGAGAGATATTGGAAGCAACATTTAGGGGGTTAGACATGAGAACACGTGCTGCACATTTTAACAACACACACCAGGAAGGCAGGACACATACAGCACCAACTCAGTAGATGTCCTGAGAAATGAGGACTGCTTAGTGTGCCATGGTGTGCACTGCTCACTGCACTGGCTGGCTGACCTCCACAGCACACCCCTTCCAGCATCCTGACAGCTTCCAGCAGCTCATCTGAGAAAGCTGCAAAGACAAGTCCAGCCTCCTGCTGCCCGTGTTTGTCTGGTGCACTGGATTTATTTTACGCAGTCCTTCTGATTTGCAAGGTCCTTAGGTACACATTACCAGTTCAATCCAGCATGGAGACCAAATATGGTTTCTCTATTACTTTATTATCTACCAAGCAGATATACTTAGCTCATCACTAAAAGTATCTGTTCTATTGAGGTTGACTGCCACGATATAGTATAGACTGGATCTTGTAAAGTCCGTGGAGCTCACGCAATTCCAGTGAATTAGAGGCAGAGAGATTTCCTTGCCAATCTAGTGCTGCCTCTGCCCTGATCCCAATTCAATTGTTTGTAAGTCACAAACAGAAATAATGATGCTCTGACCACTGTAACCTTGGGCAGTTAGGCTGGAATAGGGTAAAATTACAGTAATTCAGGCTATGATAAATACCTATTCCTGAATAGGCAATTAATAACTCTGTATTACAATTGTAAAATGTATGATATTTTACAATTTCTATTTTACATAAAATATGAACTTCCACTGGGCCTTTGGGAAAAACTTGCAAAAGCTTGGTTAGTATTCATACTGCTAATCTCAGAGATGGATTGGACACCATTAAATAGAACAAAAATGTTACTGAATAAACAGTTAAGGCTAATTGCTTTCTATGCTAGAGAGAAAATAAATTATCCAGCATGAGATGTTGCATTAGCCTTATAACAGAATTGTTAAATAAAATAAGGGAGTCAAAAAACTGGCCTAGGAAAATGATGTAGTATCTAAATGCAATCTTTAAAAGAGACAGAAGCTAATTAAAGAACGAAAAAAAAATTTAAACATGATTACTCTTACTGGAATCAAAGGCACCCTTAAATGATGA
Organism: Brachypteracias leptosomus; assembly: GCA_013401335.1. NCBI lineage: Eukaryota > Metazoa > Chordata > Aves > Coraciiformes > Brachypteraciidae > Brachypteracias > Brachypteracias leptosomus. The sequence goes on along the minus strand of VYZX01002904.1, from coordinate 113,553 downwards.
AGAAAAGGGCAGTTCTAAACATAAACCCTAGGGACACTAAAAGCAGTGAGCCAAAGGAAACTTTTATTTTAGTGCCTGTGGGGAGCAGAACCTCCTCTGTAGCATATGGTCCCCGTCTGCCTTCTGACATCTTTAGCAGAAGTAATCTGAGGCACGTTTGTGCTCAGCTTTCCTTTATTCACTGCCTGAGGACCATGACACGACAACATGTAAACAGCTTCCATTGGAATAAAGGTTTGTCCACGTGGACGTCCAAGTACACTTTTGTAGCCAGCACACAAGAACCTATCCTGAATGTTAAAACATCCATTCAGATCCGTGACAGTTTGATAAAAATAATGACAATCTATTCTCATGCTTGCTGTTTGGAGATTCACAGCTACTACATGGTCCTGCCTTATCATGAATGAGCAAGATGAAGTGAATGAAACACTACCAGCAGATGGGACAGTGGAGCACATAGACTACAGGTGGAAGGAAGAGGCTAGAGCAAGACCCTGTGTACTACAGTTTAAAAGAATGGATTTTCTTCATTTTGGAAGGCTTTTCCTTTTTTCTTTGATAGCAATATATTGCACAACTGTGCAGTTTTGTGTCTAATCAATATCAGCTCTCTACAAATGTTAGTCCCCTCAGCAGCCTTTGAGGTGGATGATTTCACAATTTTAGATATAGGAAGTGTGATTCCAGACACACACACAAAAAAAAAGCTCCATTGTTTCTCTGTGCCAGACAAGAAGAGCTATACTCAGCCTTAGGCAGGTCTTGTAAGGAAAATTTCCAGAGTTCTTACTCTAATCCATCTCCTTCACAACACAGCAACATCTACATTTACAGAACTAATAGTCTGAGTGACTTGTCTGGGTACGTGGAACTGCGACTTGAGCTCATTCTGTGGAACAAACAGTCAGTGCTACAGGTTGCTGTGCCAGATGTCAGACTCCACCTGTACTCTCTTGCTCTGCTGCAAATTGCAATCAATTAGACATCGTTCTGAGGTCATATTTCATATTTACGATTTTCTGTCCTGCCTCTGAGCTAGCTAAGATGAATTTTATCTAGCTCCTACCTCTCTCCAGCTTGGTGAGAGTTTCAAACCTATGGCTCACGAAAGCTCTTAATACTGTGTTACAGCTAACTCATACTCAACAACAGCTGCACACAGCAGATATCTCAATTAAAAATTCTCATCTTTTAGTCCTGAAAACTAACAACTAACTCCCCTTTTGAATAAAAGAGACCATGAAAAACTGAGCTTTTAGAGGGCCTCATTAATCCCTGCTGTATCCTGACGCACTTCACATTATATCAGGAAATACACCTGACCTCCTATGACACTATCCGGTACCAAAGTGACTGTGAAGGATCAGCCTTGTTGTGGCAGCCATTTACGTTATGCTGTGAAAAGCCCTTCAATTTCCACGTGTCCTCATCTCGATACAGGGACAATGTCAAGGGCTAAATTTCCAATATGCCAGAGCTCTAAGTTGACCAGCTCTATAATATGATATGCATGAAGGTCAGAAGCAGCCGTCACCTCAGATGTGTATTTTGCACAGAGTTATTTTCCTAGCCAAGAAGAAATTCACTGGAGTATGTTACTAAACAGAGAAAAATAACACAAAAGACTGGGAAGAGGCCATATTAAAAATGAGGCAATCGAGCCAGAAACCCCAGCTCATTTTGACTGTATTGACATGCTTGATCCAACTTCTAAAATAGCCTTAACAGGGAAGAATTTTTCTTGTTTGAATTGCATTAAGAACTGGAATTAGCTTTATAAATATAAATCAGTTAAGTATAATGCAATATTTATGCTACGGTATCTGATTTTTTCCCCTTTAGGATTCCATTTAAAAGGGAAATAACAGGGTAACTTACCACTCTCAGAAAGAGAGTGGGTTTACAATTTACACTAATTAATTTTCATATTGACACAGAACTAAACTCTGCATTTCATTTGATTAAAGCAAAAAAAAAAAAACAAACCAAAAAACCAGAGCAGATTAAACCAAATAGATTTTTCTGCAACAGATAATGCTGTAAGGAAAATCTCTATTTTTTTACCAAACATGTTAATTCTCATTGACTCCTTCTGCTGCCCAGCATGCAGACCACTGTGCTCAAACCAGACCTTACTCCCTAGCCCAATTCTCCAGACACAAGGGCAAAGGTATAAGCAAGAAAAATAGTTCCATCTATTTGAAGGCATGAAAGGCTCCAATCAAGATCAAGAAGCCATTATACCAGGCACTGTATAAAAAGAGCAATAATCCATCCCTGACCCTAGAAGAGGTTCAAAATTTTCCATTAAATCAAATAACATCATTCAAAGTTGGAAGAAAAAAATTCTATTGCTAGCAAAGGCAGAAAGAAAAACGACCACCCAACACCATTCTTTTAATAAAAAGGCTACTTGGAATTTGCAAAAAAACCTACCGTTTGGCTAATTCCATATATACTGATTGAAGAATCTGTGCCAAACTCATCATTGTTCTCAAGTGCTGGGCTTCACTGGAGCTACATCACAAAGAAAACTGTGTCCACTGAGGTCTATTTTCTATTAGAATTATTCATCAAGGATCTGCAAGCCTGACCCAAAATTTTCTTCAAACTTCAGCTGAATCGGATTCTTTTTGGTGTTCAGACAGATTCATTTTTCTCTTTGCATTTCCCACACGTATGCCCTATTTCATTTGGGCAATAGTAAAAGGTCCTATAATGCTAAAAGTGATACAGAGTATTATGTCTTTGATTATTTTAGAGAGGCAGAAAAAAACAAGTTCACTTCACTGACCAACTTAGGCTCAGATCTGTCAGATCTGTCCCTTTCCTCAAAATATTTACTCTTCTTTGCTATACTCTAATTTTTCAGTCAGGTTTGTTGTTTTGTTAATAGAATTTGCCCGTCATATTGATTAGCTTACTTAGTTCAGCTGGATTCACAGTGTAAATAAGATTTCTTTGCGATTTAAAAATCCCTTTGCTCCAATGACTCCAGTTTGGGTTCCCCCCTGCCCCTAGTTTTAATAGAAGCAGCAGCACTAATTACCTGCCCTTATGTCAATGTTTCTTCGGCAGCATCCTCCAGTATTGAATTGCCGGTTTCCTTTTTGTCATTGTCATTAGCAGTGAAGTACTCTTATAAGGAAAATTTCATTCAGCCAGCCTGAGGTTCTTACTTCTGCAACAGAAAAAGAATAATTTCTCCATTAGAATCAGGATGTTGCCTATCCTTAACGAAACAGCAGCATGATTTGAAATGGAGATATTTTCCATTTCCCATCCACATTCATTTCAATCCACATTTCACTGAAGTACATGCAGGCTTGTCCTGAGATGCATGTTGTGCCTATTCACACACACACACACAAGTGAATTATTTATCTCAAGTTTCCAGCTTTCTCAAACATCATAAATTCCTAAATCAGTTTTCCTTATTTTAATGGTTTTCCCAGCACAGTTTTCAGGCACACATGGAAGCTAGATTTATTCATGTCTGGCAATAGCAAGATGCTATAGTCCTCAATTAAACATGCTGGGTCTGAACCATACTGTGCAGAGATACCTACAATATTAACAAAAAGAAGAGGATTATATTTAAAGTATGGTAGCAAATCCTTCATCTTAAAAACTCATCTCCCACATCTTATCTCTGTATAGGAATAAACCAATTTTTTTTATTTATTTACCTGTATAGATGTTTAAGAATTTTATTTGATTGAGATAGAAAGCAACTCTACTCCATTGTTTTTCTATTTTAAATATTTGCTTTAGTCACTGTGTTGCCTTACAACTTCCCCATTAGTTAAGCCATCTTGAATATTTACAGATAGTTGACTTTGCTAATCCTTATACAATCTTATTTTTAAAATAGCTGCCACATGATTTGGGATGGGGATGTCATGAAATATGTTTAGCACCAATTTATTACTGAGGAGGACAATTCTATAAAGTTTAGTTCAAAAGGGAAAGACTAAGTCTTCCTCCAGGGAAAGGTGACACACTGAAGAAGATGACACAAAGGGTAGAGACACGTAAGGAGGTGAGACGCAAGGTAATTGTCCCTATTTGAGGATGAGAACAACAAATTCAGATGGCATAAAACAACATAGGAATTCCATTTTCTCCTATATAATCTGTTGGTGGACACAGTAGACTTAGGAAGATGTACTGTGTAGACAAATCAGGAAAGACAGCCTAAATGGCCAAATTGAATTAGACTCGAGCTTTTGGAGGGAACTGAGCCCTAACTTAAACCCAAGCAGATTGTGCTACAGGTTACCCAGAGCTGTCAAGCACCACCAGCACAGGGCAGCTTAGGCTTGGCTTGTATGACTCAGTGAAATCAGAACCTTGTTCTAGCTGCCTCAAAGCACATCCTAGGAGGTTGGCTTCATGTTCTTCTCTGGCCTACCAGGCAAAGTCTTGTAAGGTTTGAAGTCAACACAGAGTTACAGAGGGACTTGTCAAAGATCTGAAGTGTCACCCCCAATGTTGTTTAGTGCATTGCCGCCGAACGCACTGAAACAGTGACAAACATCACCCACAAAACTCAGCAATTATTTGTTGGCATGTAGGTAAACACACTCATATGAATATGTATACAGAATTCACAACTTGTGTCAAAATTCTTTAGAATTCTTGATTTCCAGCCTGTTAGTAATGCCATATAAAGAGCGTCCACGGAGCACTCTAAGTTTGTCAGGATGGGGGCAAAAGGGTTAATTCGACTGAATTTCTGAAGTAGTTTAGCTAAATTGCATTAAATTGTTATTCAGACATTTATATTAAGAATTTAAAATGTCTTGATTCAATTTTCTTTACCTGGCTTCAAAAGCGATTTAAGTTAAAATCAAATTAAGGACATTTTATTTCTGAATATGAACAAGTGCCCAGAATTTAACACAGTTTAACTAAATCTCCTTACAAATGACTGAGGCAGAGAAGGAATCCTTGGCAATTGCCACAGCTTCCAAAGGAAATCAAGGCAATGCTGTCTACCAACATTTCATTTCTTCAGATAGTTAAAATCTATCTTGTGCATTTAAGGAGGGATAGGAAGGAAATGGAAATATATATATCTCATGCAATAGCATCACATAACACCATCCAATACCAGAGGCAGACATTGGACTATTTAGTCTCATCACATATGGCAAGACAAATGTTCTCCCAGTTTATTATTAATAGCACTGTGACAACACTGTGACTCAGCATCAGAAATCTTTTTTAAAAATATCTTCCACCAGAACTGCCTTGGCATGAGCCTTTTTTCCACGGAAGGTTGATCCTGACTCAAACCTTCCACCCGCTGCTGAGATTAGCATGGGGATGCAATAGTCAGGTGATCCACTTCCACATTAAAATAAATGTGTGTACTAACCTTTGAGGAGTTGATAGAGTATTTTGAATTTTAGATCAAGGAGAAAAATTTAATGGATAAATGCCAAAATCATTATTTGCAGTGAAAAGCTACTTTAAAGAGTGAATGACTCATCCCAAGTCAGCTACCAGGTGTATCAGTTTAGATTTTTCCTCCCAAAGTATGCATATATCTCTTCAGTCTTGTCTCTTGTCATCTTCTTGTCAAAAGAAATTTCGCATCACTTCCCCCCATCATTACTGCCTCAGCTTCTGAAAACATTCCACTTTAAAAATTTATCACAGAGGAGGTTTTTTTCCCTTCCAGGTTTTGTGGAGTATTATGCCATGAAATGCACAGAAGGAGACTCTATTTTAAATAAAAAAAAATAAAAAAATTTAAAAAAGAGCCTTAATACAGTTAGTAAGAAAAAAAAAAGGAATAAGAATCATAGAATGACTGAACAACCTTGATATTTTCCCTCTCTGATCTACCTTTATTTCATTTATAAAGTCCAACTGAAGATGCAGTTTGATGGGCATTTTCCCTCATTAGAGTGTATGTGATGCTCTTAGAGAAGAAAATAGATGGATCTGTCACCCGGGCATACACCCAGCTCCTGCTTCCTTGTGACATCCCTTCCTCAGCCACGAACACCTCCTTCATTATTTCACAACAACTACAGCTAGTATCTAACGGCTGTAAAAAAACCCAAACCCACCACCAAATGACAGGCATTCATTTTAAAAGACTTGCTAGTTTCAGTTACTTTCTATATGTTTCTCCACCTAATTTTTCACATAAGGTAAAACACATTTCTGCAGTAAGTGGGTTGGTGGGAAGATCAAGAGTAACTTAGCCTTATAAATGCACATAAGTAGGAGCTGGCAGTACAAGGAAGATTCTCTACGTTTATTAGAGCAGGCATTTGACACATGCATAAGCCATATAAAGGCATCCAACAGCTTCTCTTCAGTACCTGTAGTTGTTAAATCCCACTGGAAGATGGTTTCCTATTGCAGATAAGAGTTGTACAAACTCCAGCAGATGGGATCTACTCTCCCCAAAACTGCATCCATATGTGAGGCGCCAGTGCTTTCACTGGGCAAAGGGACAGAGAGATGGAATGAGCATCTTCTACTTTATTTCAGCAGAAATCTAGTTTTAAGGGATGAGACCGTGGGTAAAATATTGCATGTTATTTGTAATTTTTATAGAAAAGGAAGAGATAATAATTTTGCTCATAATAGTATCCTAGTATCCATATGAAGATGGACATTAATTTGGCATTCTATAACATTTTTCATGCTTCATTCTGCAACTTCAACGATCATCTAACACTGTTTTCTAGGTTTTTGGGGTTTTTTAAGTCTTTGGAAGTAACTCTTAAAAGTCAACTCTTAAAACTCCTAAAAGACACCAACTTTTAGATTTCACAGGTATTTGCAGACAAAAGAAATAATGAACTTGAGCTTGAACTTGGTTCCCTTGAGCTCCCTCATAGTTTTGGAAGAATCCTCTTGTGCCTAATTTTTCATGTCTTTGTCTTTTTCTGGTCCTCATTTCCTCTAATTAGGATTTTCAATCCTATCTCAAAATGCCATTACCAAATAATATTCATTTCCGAATTCATATCCTATTTAGATCTATTCCCCCTCTTTGTTTTCACATACCAACCATGGTCTCACGGTATTATCTAAGTTCAGTTTCTGCCCGTAGCACTAATCTAATCCCTTGTTTCCCTCTTTGGCTCTGCCACCTCCTCCTGTCCTCAAGCCTTCAACAAATCAGTACCCTTCACGTCCTCATTTTCTCCCTTTTCTACTTAATCTCTCATCGGATCTCAGCACAACTCCAAAGAATTAGCTTGTCAATTCTCCCTCTCCCTCCACTCCTGCCTCACATCACCTCTGCATCCACTCTTGCCCGAAGGCTCCCCAGCTCCTGTGCTCCCTTTTCCTCAGCCCCCTGCCCCTGCCCCATCCTTTGAATTTCAGTGAGATGCCTCCTTCACATGCTGCCTGTCCTGTGGGACAGAAGGAGAGGAATCCCATTTTGATTGCATTTTGTCCCTGGGTAAATGCAGTCCAGGAGTCTTCACTGCTTTTCTGTTTTCCTTGAATTTTTTTGTGACATTGATTTTGAGACAATTTTGGGAGTAGGCGTATTGTACATCCTCAGCACATAAGAGCTTCTGGCTGCAACCCAGCAGAAACCTCCTACATTTCACAGGTGGTTTGTGCAGTGCAGATGGAGAACTTCTGTGTAAAAAATTAAAAAAAAAAAAATCATCCAGCCTTAATCATGGTTTAATTACATTTGTTTTTCAGCACTTCCTCACTTTCTCTGCCTTTCTTAATGCTGCAGAATTGCATTCAAGTTAAAGAAAGGTTTTAAAAAAATAATAAGCTCTCTTATTTTGTAACAATATTCTCACTGCTACCAAATTATTTATTTCATTAACTTCCATCTTTCCTATTCTCCTTTGTGCTGTATTACCTTGATTGGCAATAGGCACACATAACAAATATTGCCCTGAAGAGGCTTCTGGAAAAAAAAAAAAAAAAAAGTAGTTTGCTGGTGACAGATCAGAAGAGCAATGGAAAAGGTATGAAGGAAGAAGCATAACTTTGACAGTTATCAGACACCAACTCAACAATTTTCACAATGTCAATTTGCAATGGTTTTTACAATCCACTAAGCTGTCAGGTTTCCCTGCCCTGGCTGAATTTTCCCTGGATGTGGCTTGTCCTCAAGGAACACACAAGTCCCCTTGCAATACCAGTTTTAAGCTTTTGATCCTGCTGCCCAGCAGGCTGCTCTGCCAGATTCTTGCTTTCAAATAGTACATTAAAGTAAGAGCTGCTGAAAAGCACAAAATCTATCATCTAGTAAGCCATATCACTGCCTGTAACACCAATTAAATAAATAAAACATACTCCTCATTGCACAGGGGAAGAGCATGACTGAGGTGTAGAAAGTCATGAACACCATTGATAATATGAATGCAGAACCTTTATTCACCAAACTCCCCAGCAATAGAATGAGAAGCACTCAGATAAAAGCAGATAATTTTTACATGGCTGGTAGTGAACTACTGGAATTTGTTGACACAAGCTTATCAAAGCAGACAGTAACAGTAGTTTTAAAAATGGAATAGGTGAGTTCACAGACAGTAAGTTCAAAACCAGACGCTAAAAAACATCCTTGACCCAACAATTTTGGATTTTGAGGACATGCAAAGGGAATAGACTGCAGAAAGTGGCTGGGCTGACATGCTCACTTCAAATAATAGCTTTTGTTACCTCCACATAAGCTGGATACTGAGCTGCATCAATCCCCAGCATACACGACCCAGCAGGCGCCAAGTTTCTTACTGGGTAGTTCAATAACAAAGACAAATGGTCACTCTGAAGGGAGACAGGACAGAGAATTTTATCTGTTCAAGTAAAGCTGGAATAACGGTCTAAATATTCTAAGAATAGCTATTTTCCCTCCTTCGTGGCCTCAGTAATGTCAGAATTATTACAAAGAACTTTGTTCTGACATAGTATACTGCACACTTCTGCAGCTGAGCAACGCACAGAGTTGAGGCAAGCACTCGAGGTTTGAGCTGTGACCTTGCAAGTTTTCCACGTGTCACTTGTCACTGCACAGCAGGCAACAGTGATACCACCACTGTGCTCAGGGGTTACGAGCCCTGGTCCTCTTCATGCTCTGATGCAAATCTGAGATAACTTATAGCATAGGCAATGGACTCAAGCTGCTCTTAAGAGCAATAAGACTAGAATGAGGTCCTTAATGTTTATTTGTAAAAGTTGGTAGAAGTTAGTCATGAATAGCTGTTGTTTCCTGGATAACCCCTGCTGAAGCTGGAGGTGATTTATTCTTTCCCCTATTTCTTGAATGCATTACTTACTATGATACATTCTGGGTGTTAAGTTGCACTATGCCTAGAAGAGAATGAGTCAAGACTTACCTGACCACTTCTTAAGATCTACTTTTCCTAGCAAAAAATGCAATATCCTTCCCACTTCCCAGCATAAACTAAGTGTTTTATCAAAGAAAAAGGCAAAAAATAGCTCAGTGTTTTTCCATCCAGCTCATCTGCAACAAGGGCTGGTTTCAGCCAAAATTAAAGGTAAGAAGAAAAGGCCATCTATCTTTAAACTGAATTTTCAAATTTACTTCTAATCAACTGGGAACTTAGTTTGTTACCTTAAAAAACGGGCTAAGTTGAAAGGAGAATAAAAATATATTTCACATCCTATTGCTTATGTTCATTTTCACCAGATTCAAGTACTTAAACTCTCAAAAGGACATAAAATAGTGCAAACGGTATGCCTGACAGATAAAAAAATTCCCCCGTTGCAATGATTTTATAATTAAGCCCTGACGGTGTAGCATTTAGAAAAAGTCAATCTATCAGGTTGAAATCCAACTCTATAAACACAGAGTTGGACTTGCAAGTGTCCAGCTTTTACTGTTACTGAAGGAGAAATGAAAACAGGATGCAGAAATTTTGTGTATCTGTACCTTGAACATTTCTCCTTGGTGATAGCATATGCCCCAGCTAGAGAAACAGCTTAGAGAAACAGATGTGCAACTAATAGAGAGATAACAGTACAGAGGTGCTTGTTTCTTTGGTTTCAGGATCCAGCAATGTTCTAAGACTACTTGCCAGTGTTTTGCTTACCCACTATACCAGTATTTGCATCCATATCATTCCATGCTGCCTGGATGACAAGTGAAACGTAGGGTATGGTCTGTTCATCTCACAAGGAAATGAAATGAATAACTTGGTCATTTAACCTGACCTGTTCCCATGCAGCCATAACCTCTCACTAAGCAGCAGCCTCAGACAGACTAGTTAAGTTTTGATCTGTCACTTGGTCCATGTTACTTGCGAGGTTGTAAATTTGCTGACTGATCCCAGCTTTCTCCACTTTAATAAACAATATTTTAACAAAAAGAAGTCCAGCTCCCTCTAAGGATAAGGCAAAGACCTAGAAGTTACCATAAGTTGTTGTTTAGAGGTAACTAATAAATGGTGCCAAATGAAGCTCAAAACAAAACACACAATGGTAATAGCACAGACTGTGTCTTCAAAGAAAGTCTAGAGCTGGAGCTCTCAAATGGAGATGTTTGAAGTACCTATTTTCACATATTTTGTATACATCATCTTAAAAAAAAAAAATCCATTTATGGGTAACTGTCTGGGATACAGACTTGATGTTCTTTTTTACTTACAACACGTAAATTTAAATTGTATAAAGGGAGATACGAACTTTAGACTCACCAGGTTTTCCACTCGGAGGCCATAGATTTAAGTTATCTGATACACAAATAGGCAGCAAGTTAAATTTGCATCCTCCTCATATACATAGAATAATTGATACAATGAGAAACTCAGCAAACTGATCTGGTTTTGAAGAGTTCAGTTGTCATTGTGGTCACATGCACGGTTCATCTGGGCCCTCTATACAGAGAAAGTTCCCTTATAACGCAAAAATATGGCTAAAATATATTCAATCTAATTCTAATTTGTCTCACCACACAAAAATAGCATGCAGCACAATTAATATGCATAAAATGTAAACCTGTTAATGGACTGCATTTAGGTGAGGTAAAGGAAGTGAACCAAGATCATCTTAAATCTTCTTGTATGCTTTTTGCTGCTGCCATGACAGCTAGGAATTAAACATGCAAGGAACTTTTCTTGAACTGTCCAGATCCTGTTTATATTCAATCAAAGTAGCCCACTTTATCATGTCGCTCTTGGCATTGCTGCAAAAGAGATAACAGCTAAATCAGAGATTGTCAAACTGAAGTAACTGTCAGGAATTAAATGGTATTGCTGAATAAAAGCCATAATTGAAATGCACAAAAAATCCTCTAAAACAATGTGGGAAACTTTAGATGACATTGCAAGACAACAAAAGTCCCTGAATTGAGCAGATTGTTCGGGTAAAATGTCATCGTTTGAGCTTTCTTGTGCCTTATTACACAGACATCATCTGGGATTCTGCAGAGTACTGAGTTACTATTTACAGCATTTTGCCCTTAAACATCACAGTTGCATTAGTACAGTCCATTCAGTGGAACAGACAGTTATGAGGTCAGTGAAAATATATAACAGATTTTTGTATTCAAAAAGAAAAAAATATCCCAATAGTGACTTCTATTGATCCTAAAAGGAAGTATCTGTTCACAAAACACCTGGACTAACAAAGGGCAATCTTTTCTACATAACAGTTAAAATGCAATATATTATTGATCAAGCATTGTAAGAGGTCTAGCACCCTTTCAGAGACCTCATGATACTCTAATTATGTGATGTAAATTAGAATCTCTAAAACCTGTAAGCTTTTTGAAGATGAAATTTAGTCACCCTCAAGCATGCCTTACTAACTAAGTGACAAAGAATTGTAAGCGGGATTTTAAAATTCAGTATTCATTCAAAAGAAACCAAATGGCAAATTTCAAATACTCACTAACAGCATGATACTAGCAGTATATAGCCTGGTTATTTCACATCCTAAGGCTTTTTTCACCCCTACATTTATAGTGACATCTGCAAGTGCTAATAGAGTTCTCTCTAGGATGGGGATCATTAAATCTAAGTATTAAAGCACAATGGGCAATGAAAGATTGAATTTTTTCATGTTCATAACAATTGACAATGATGATAATATAAATGAGTACTTCACTGACTTTGTGCAGTATATTCAACATCTGGAGACTCTTCCCTGGATTTCTATGCAATCAGCACAAAACTTTAAATAAATACTTCGTAACATACACGTTTCAAATATGTATCTGTAATCTACTTTTCATTATCTGGAATTGCCCATATAGAACTTAGGGAATCAATGGTAGAGGAGAAGAGCGAACATTGTTTCTTACTGTGGGCAGTCAAAAACCCAGTATAGTGAAGTCTGCCATTCCTACGTGTGATACCACCACCATGTCCATTTAAGACTTGATTCAACACCACTAACATCAGTGGGAGCTTGCCACTGATTTCTAATGAGTTTGAGAGCTCACACCTTGAAGTATTTTTATTAGGGAGGTGAGAACCAATAAAGAGAAAACCTCCTCACTCTTTTGGTGTTTAGTCACACTCAAAAAAACCCCAAACAACAAATCAACAAAAACCCAACATATACTCGGGGAAGCAGCTAGGTCCAGTGCACCATGACATCTGTTAGCACCCTGGATGAAAAGAACACATAGAAAGGTTTGAGGTGCAGAATTCATTGTATGTTAATTCTATTAACAAAACACAAAATAACACCACAAATAGACTACCAAAAGTCTTTGTGTTAAAACAAAGCTCTTCTATACATCTTGAGATCCAAAGGACACAGACTGCTGATTTCCCTTGCTCTAAGGAAAATACCTCCTTGACTGTAGATAGAAATGCTGTTATGAATGTCCCTCACACCTACTTGCTTTCAAAAGGCAAAACTAAAACCTAAACCAAATTGAACTGCAGGGATTGTATGTCAAATTCTCTTTTGAGCTAGAGCCATCACTCATTTATATATCTACATGCATGGAACTGATAACTTTCTTGCACAATCACATTGTTTTTAAAAAGGAGCTTTTTCACGATTTTGCATCTTCTGTAGATTACTGAATGTGAATCTATATACTCACATGCACAAGAAATTTTGGGATATACAGCATTGTGTACAAAGGCAAGTATAAAGAGGTGTTGTGGTTCTGCTTCTTTGCAGCATCCATTTGTATTGCTTGAAGTAAACAGTATCAGTACAATCCAAAATATTTACTGAAGAAAAGTGTTGACCTACACGTCTGATAATAATTCTCTTTGTTTAAAATCTGAATATCATTCACACTGATTTAAATTATTTTTAAAATATTTCATCAACGCAAATAACATGAAAAGGTAGTTTTACGCTTGTATAAAGACACTCATGTTTTTATTTGCTTCTCAAATTACAGAATATAAAAGTAATTTTTTTTAACAGAGAATTTGTCAGTAAGAAACAACTGCCATAGAACTAGACACTTCAAAAGACACAGGACAGGTTTTATGGCGTATGACAACAGACTCTTAAGTCTGTTAAGAACAAATAAAATTATAACCTACTTCGTCATGATTTTTCACAGTTTGTGAAGTTATGCATTTCTTTTCAATCCAGTGGAAATTTGGACCATTTCTGCTACATATATTCTTGTCTTTCAAGATCAACAGTTATTCTTTTCACAATGTGATGGGTGTTGCACTGGATTATACAACCCACCTACATCTGTTCTCTCGTTTTCTAGATATTACATTCATTGTACTTCACAGCATGAACTCACAATCAAGATCCTGAATATTGCTCCATGATAAATATCACAGATGAAGAAATGGTCCAGCGCCAATGTTATTTTCATCGTGCTGGCACATCTCCTGAGCAATGCCTCTTACTGCTCATCGCTGCATTTGGTAGTAAACACTATTTCAATTTCAAAACGTTTTCAGGCATGACGGTAGCAGTCAGTTGGAAAGTAATTTTTACAAGTATTTGAATATACTTCATGGTTTTTTTCCTTCAGCAACTCTTTCTATAAATCAATGCTACTCTTTCCTTCCTTGAACATTTGTAGAAGCAGGAGTTGATCCTGTCAATACTTCCACCGGTGAGCAAATGTAGCTATGGTACTGCCCTGTTATATTCAGTAGGACTACACATACAGTGAGATTCTGGCAAGACTCGTAGCCTTGATATATCAACTCAGCTCTTCACTGAAATACAACCATCTCTGGGGTAAAGCATGATAAATATTCAACAGCACAGGGAAACACTACACTGCAGATTTAAGGCTCAACCTGGCAAATACTTACACAAGAGTGTATTTTCTTCACACTGCTAAAGAAAAATACTTACATACATAAACGTATTCATAGGCACAAGATTGCAGAGTACGGGACCCAAGAGAGGAAAGAGAATGAAGGAGTAGAAGAGATCCTTTTCAATGCACCCCAGGGTCTTCAGCGTATATTGAATCTCTTACCAAAACACAGAGAGGCCACAAGGTGATTAATGTGGCAGCAGCTTGAGGAAGGCCCGGCACCGGTAATGGGGACACCAGCCCAGCACTGCCAATGTCCAGTAAAGCAGAGAATCTGACTGAGCACTGTTGATGGCAAACCAGGCTGTTGAAATGTCTATGCATGAAGACAGATGACAACAGGCAGGAGTAAAAGCCCTTTTCTGACATACAGTTGCAGGATCTGTCTTGATCCCCTTTCAGTTTTACCTCTCTCCCAAAGGTTGGTAAAATGTTCCGAATAATTCGAAGTGCCTGACACTGCAGAAATCTCCGCTCATTTTCACAAATTAGATAATATTCTGTAAGCATAACGGCTAGTCTTTGGACATCTGACCAAGTGTGGTTCCCATTTTTCCATGGGAACCTGTAATTCCTTCTCCAGTGCAGCTTTGTTTCAGCACTATAAAAAGGAGCCAGTGAAAACACCTCTCCAGCACAGCTTCCCAGAGTAATGTTTCTCTATTTCACTCTTCATAAAAGAGTGCGATAAAGAGATACCTGTAAACCATCCTTTCTAAAACTGTATTTTCCATTTAATAACTTGTGCAGAACCAGAGTGACAGGAAATGTGTTAATGGATTCCTTTTTTAAATGCCTAGACTTAATTCAGTCTTCTCAGTTCATCAAAATAGAGAATTTTTCATTCAATTCCATTTCTGTATGTGTCCTACTGAAGTATAAGATAGTCTCTTCAATCTGCAGAAACTTGCTGACACGAAAGGATAGATGCATAATATTTAGTGACCGTATATTAGATACTCTGTAGTACTTGCCCAGGCAGATATTCAGCACTAACCACCTGAAGTCATTTGAACCAGTCTGAAAATGCTGCTTATGTTTTACACTTATAAGCAGTGACACCATTTACTATACCATTAACAATAAGTTTACCTAAAATCATAATAGCTCAGCTGCAATAGTACTAATTTATTCTTTTGAGGGTTTTTTATTTTTGTTTTGTTTTTTGGTCAGTTGGGGTTTTTGAGGGTAGGAAGTTGGGGGTCTCATTTCTGTCCTGTTTGATACAGGACTTCTCCCATAAAAGAACAATTATTTCACATAGTCGAAGCTTTAAAGAAAGCAGATGTCAATTCAAATTGTCTTTTCAAAACACACCAATTGAGGAACCATCATTTTTCTGCTGCTGGAAGTCACATGACCCTCTGGTAAACTAAGAATAAAAGACAACTGATACTTCCAAAGCCGCATGAAGGATTTAGACATACAATTTCCATTTTACTCTTGATGTATCTGAAGCTACAGATGTAAATAGATAAAAACCTAAAGCAAACTGCAGCACAGCACATACTTAGTTATGAGTAGATATTGTATCAAACCATATCTATTTGAAAAAACATAAGAATTCGCAAGATTAAGCAAGCCTTGATTCAGTGTTGTAAACACCTTGCTACCAACATGGTAGGAAAATTTTGGGGCTATGTCGCATACTTGGATCTTGAGAAATGCAAGGCTACTATTAAGCAACATTATTTCTGTTCCTTGGAAGAGACACATGCGGATGCTTTATGTGCTTCATACATAGTTAGACTATTACCACGGTTTGGTTGGAATCCAAAAGGAAAGAGCAAAAATCAACGTATGACCAAAAGACCAGTTCATGACTTTTATGTCACTCATCCTCAATAATGACAAAGGGACCCTGTCATCACTATCTCACAGTTAAATGACAAGCTGAAGGACACACTGGGGACATGATATCTACCCCACAGACAAATTGCACAGCAGCTTGAGTATGGTTGGCACAACTTATATAGTAGTATATATATTCATTCTCTACAGCCACTCTATATTTTTTCAAGGCTTTGCACAGTCCTTTTGCTTTATTTAAATCCTTAAATTAATTTATCACTTTATATCTAAGAAATTTTTCTGCACTTGTCAAATCATCTTCAGTAGTAGTTGCTAAACCACCACAGAGATTTATTGGAGAAGCTAGAAACCATATTCATAGGAATGTCTCACTCCTTGCCTTTTTTTTCGGTCTTTAATTTTTCCTCTGAAGCTTTTGATCTTCTATACCTATCTCCTCCTGTTGTAACTTTTTTTTCTATTTCTAACATCTAAAATTCTTCTCCTGACCACCAACTCCTTAATAATTCCACTAATAATTTATATTGCTAGAGAAACTTTCTAGGACAGCTCCCACATCTGTCTTTTTGGTTGCATAAAGGAAATCAAACAATGAAATTGCAAGAGAGCCAAGACTTTGAAAAGGGCAAGTGAAGGAGGAGACTTCAAAAGATCATACAAACTTTCCATTTACAATCTAATATATCTGAACAAGTCCAAATGGAATAAAACCTCTGAACTTTAGACATTTGTGCCTTGAATTTGTTCTTTTTATATTTTCAAGCACTTTGAAAAATATTAGCAACATTCACCATTTTAAAAATGAATGTGCACTTCACTTTAGTTTTTATAATACTAAGAAATCAGGTTGATGAACATTTCCCCTAAAATTGTCTAATGTGTTTCTTCAGCCAACATTCTGCATATATATTATTATCCACCTGTCATTAAAGTGACAGTGCTTGCATTAGGCAGTAAAATAATGGGGGTAAAGGAAAAACTAGCTCCTGAAAAGGTTTGAGATCAGCTCTGTAACTCTTTGATCTTTTAGGGCTCACTTACCTTTGTTTTTGTACATAACTACCTAAGCCATTTGGGCCATTTATTTGGGATTCCCTTTTTAGAAAAATGAATATTAAAAACATATTAAAAACAAATATCACTTCTGGAAGTAAAAATCATAAAACACAAACCCCAAATTGTTTTAAGATATATGTTATGTAGTGCAACACATTTACTAAAGGGAATATCAAATATCATCTGGTTTTGCCAAAGAAAAGACTTAATTAGATAGAATGGTCACTTGTCAACATATGAACAGTACTTCTGACTTTTACAGTTCCTTGTGTTCCAGTTGATAGCTTCATGGCACTAAATTAAATGCAAACTCTCACAAGCTATTGGTCCAAGGTAGCCCAAATTAACCAATATATAAAGATCTCTCAGAGAGAGATATTAGGCCCAATATTAATGTTAAATTTCAGAGCAGCCTCATTGGTAAAGGTGTAGCTTCTGTGAAGGTGCTTGAAACACCGGAGATAGAGATTTTCAGCCACTCACATGCCAAGGGAGTAAGAAAGTGTTCTGGTGGTCTGTCACTCCCATCAAAGCCTTCAGCAGAGCCATGCTACCCCTGCAGAGATTGGATGGAGAAGAGAAGCTTGGGGGGAGGTATTATGCACAAGTACCCAAAAAAAAGAAAGACAGACTTCTAGTACCCATACACAGTGAAAGATCCAAGTCACCAAATGAATCACTATGCTAAAAGTTAAAGAGGCTACGGATTATGTAAATACTTGCATCTCTAAGTGCAAATCCTAGACAGCATTCATGGTGAGCTTGGCCCTATATTCTCGTAAAGTTCTCTGTCGGGTGATGACCTTATTAAATGCTACTGACAAGCTACATTGGTGAGGCAATGTCATCCCTGCTGCTTGTGTAGATATAACAAAAGCTACAATTAAACAAGTGTGTCTTATTTTATTCAAAGTTTGAAGGATATGTTATACTGGCGTATGCTGTATCTGTGCCAAGAGGACCTTGTTGGCTTGATACAAAAAACCACATATGCGAGTGTAAAGTGTTGCTCGTTAGACAAGGTTTAAAAAAAAAAGAAAAAGAATAGTGGTAAACAATGAGGTGGATCTGAGGCAGTTATAACTCTCAAACTAATGATAGGGTTTATCTTCATATTTTCAGAGTAAATAATTTTCCTCGCACTAGGAAGGAATGGTGTTATCTGCCAGGAGCACACTTCTTTAGAACAGGGCTACACTTAGATATATATTTTTTTTAATCATGTTTATTTTTTAGGTATTGAATTTATATGTTGAAGACTGCAACTGCAGGATGAATTTTCATATGCTTCCAACCCACTCCAGTAACCTATACCTCCTTCTGCTGTTCCACATAAGAATTTAAATAACATCCACTGCTTTCACCTAGTACATTTTTGATAGCTAAAGAAGCAGAAAATATTTTTAGCCAGTAAGTTCAACTTATGTAGGTTAAACTCCTACTCTTCAGATAAAGCCATGTAAAGGTTTGCCATATGGCATGTACAGAAGTATAGCTTCTCATTTCACACGATTATACCCTTTTCTTGCTGGAAATTTTGTCCAAGTAACATTTCAGACTAATTTCCATGTGTAGTTCATGTCTGCAAATATTCTGAATCTTCTACTCTGTTCATAATTGATACTTCCACCCCTCAAAAAAACCTCACACAAAAAATAACAAAAATCTTAAAAGAAACATCTTAATTACATCTTTAAGGGGCAAGTTGAAATGTCACATAAATCTCAGCACTAAAATTTAGCCTCTTATCTGAACTTAAATAAGTTTCCAACTATGTTGCCTGACACGTGCAAAATGAAAACATTTATAATTATAGTGTAATTGTATTGCTTAGGAGAGATTTTGCACCTTATCTATTCATTTTCAGGAATGAATCCAGAAAAATTATTACCCAGGTCTTGTTCAGACGCATGAGAGGGTAATATGGAGGAGGAGTGGAGTGAACTACCCTCTCTAGGTGCCTCCTTTTGAGGGAGGAGGGATAGGCAAACTCATCAATGGTAACTTTTTCCCAGTGATGGAGAATAATATTGGTAACTGATGGTGACAAAAGTACAGTAATCCTGTCAACAGTCACTGCGGCAGCTCCTTGGCCTCATGAGGCTGTGACCCATCCCCTGGCACTACACTCCTTCTGCCTCACCATGGAATGAGGATAAACAGCAAGGCCACATATCTTACAGAAAATGTCCTCAAAAGTCTTCAAACAGATGAGAAATGAAAAAAGATACAAATCCAAGTTTGCCATTCTGTTACCCATCACAGGTTCACTATTATGGCTTTCTATAGAGCAGCCTAGACTTCCACGATTAATTAAATATAACCCTGTTCTGGAACTTGATACGGTAATTCAGTCTTAGCTGGTCCTATGAAAAATCTATGGGATTGATGAGTATACTTGCATCACTCTCCCCGTATTCTCCCATATTTATTCTCCAAAATTCATTTACACATTAAAAAGCCTCTTTCTTTGTGTCTGCCACTTCTGTGTCATGGTATAATAGCCTATTTCTTGTGCTACAATTGATTACACTATATAGAGTATGGAGAGAAAGTTGAAAGCCTCCGATAATGGAAATACTAGTCTAAAAAATGTGTTTGTAGGAAGTCCATCACCTAAACACTAGGTATTCTCATTTTCTAGTAAAAGCCAGATTCATCCTTATACTATAGCAAGAGGAAGAATATCATATGAATGGGACCTGTAGTCTAATTAAATGAATATATTAAAAGTTTCTGGTTTTGACAAGTAAAAGTAGCTGTCATTCTTTTCAGCACTTAATGAAGGACAGCAGCTTAATTCACAATCTCAAAAGATTATTATTGCTCTATTTCTTGTGAGTGCAGTGAGCTAGAACAGCAGAGATAATAGGTTATTACAGGAAAATTTGGCTTTGACATTTATATGATAAATTTGAAGTCAATTAGAGGAAAAATACTCCATTAGATAAAGTAAGTGTATCAATTACTGCTATGAAGAGCTATTGCTAATAGTGTAATTGAAATTTATAGAGTGATGGTCTCAGCACTGTAGAGCTAGATTGTATAAGTGATGGCAATAACAGGCATGTAAACATTTTAGTTTCTAGCCATTTGCAGGCTGAGGAGAGTGGGATTATTTTTATTAGAAATTTACTTCCATCATGATGTTAAAAATCCACTCCAGATTTACCAAGAAAGGGCTTACGTGAGACACTTACTTTTCTCCATAGGATCTAGCAAAATAGAAGAAATTGCCCTTTTTGGTGACACATATGTGCATTTTCATGGAAATGAAGTCTATGTATAAGCAATGACTAAAAGAATATAAAAATAAAATTTCCCCCAGCAAGAGAGATTTTTTAGTGCTGGGAGAATTAAACAAATGTATAATTTAATATGAACACAGAGTTACAGGAGAAACTTAGCAAACCATTTTGGTCAAATTTAAGTAGAGAGGTGGCAAAAAGGAAAGGTTTCTGTCTTAGACTATGAAATAGCCTTGCGAAGGAAGTACGTAAAATTCAATATCTAGCAGTTCAAAACTAGATGGAGAGACATGCTGGAAGATAAATACTACAGAAAATGATGTTAAGACTAGATCAAAAGGACAGGTTAGTAGGAATTTGAATAAAACCTTGCCATTCATGCTTTTAAAAATCCCGTGTTTTGTAAAAGCTTTAAGAGAAACAGTCAGGAAGACAGTATAAATAGGGAAGGTACTGCAATTTTGTCTTGCCTCCTCTCAGACCTTCCCTCCCTGCTGATGGAGCTCCCAGCACACCTTGGCTGCAGAGCCACAGCTCTTGCTGGACACACATCAAAGGGCGACAAGAGGCGGGTGCTCAGCTGGGGAACTGGAGGCGTACCGGACACTGCATCGGGGTGAAACAGAACGTCACACTTCTCCTACGACCTGCTGGGAACACAGAGGCAGGTCTGGGGTTTTGCGGCAGCATCTAGGAAACGTTATGGTGTGAAAGCCAAGAGGAGCTGTGTGCTCATCACCTCACACCTCTGCAGGTTCAGCCCTAATTCAGCCACTGGAGCAAGAGCTAAAATAGGAACCAGTGCTATGGCAGGGCACAGCTACGGGAAATGAGAAACACCAGCATGAGGCCCAAAAAGAAGCCCACACAGTATATTTTTAAATTCCGTTGCCATCAAGTTAAGCCTACCAACGCTATGTTTCAATACAAATGGGACCCACATTTCAAATATGCTGATCATGTGTTCCAGGTTTGAGAGGATCTCTGTGCACAAACACACTCAGTGGGAAAACAGTGAGATTTATTGTTGAGTTATAGTCTTGTGAAAGTGATAATTAGTATGGTTCACTCCCCTTTCAGCAAAGTCTGCTCTATGCCCAGTGGCAGGCAGAGTGTATTCCTTTAAGAGAAGCCCGTTTTCTCATGGCTAAACCTAGTTTGTAACTCTCTCCCAAGGCCACATTCTCATGGCAAAGTCCACCTTGTAATTTTCTACCCCTCATACATTCCACCTTGTGGTCTGTAGTTGGGCCACAATGGGGATCTCACATTTGAGGCCAGCTTGTAATTCTTCCATTGTGGCCCTACACAGACCATCATTTTCTATCCCTCACACATCATCTCCACTGACTTGGGTGAAATTTGGATGTTCACATCCCCCAGAAGTCAGTGTGCTATATGACAAAGTAGGAATTAAGGGTTAAATTGAGGCTAACAAAAGGCCCTTAGCTTTGATCATTTTGGCTATGGAGTATTAACCTGAAAAATTTTGGTGCACATGCAGAGTTGGATGATTAACATCATTACTAGACTTTGGTGAAATCTAGAAGAGTCCACTTTGTTTTCACCTACTCTGCAGGAGAAACAGTCAGATATTTACTTTAGATTTTTATCCCACAAGTAAACAAGATGTTCCTCAGGCAGCAGAACCCATAAAGCTGGTTCCCTACAGGTTTGTGTCTTTTCTCCTCTGATCCCCACACTCTCTGTTAGCAGCAACACTGTTCCTCCCTCCCTCCCTCCTCCTCTGCCCCCAGGTGTGAGCTCTGCAGGTAAGAAGCAATCTATGCTGAAACCAGTCTGAAGGCAAACACATTTCCCAGCAAACAACTCCCACAGAACAAGCATACAGTGCTGGAGTTCATCCTGCCTTTTCCTCAGGGACTAATCTGGGTGTCTCCTTCTCAGTCTGATGCTATTTTTTCAATTAGCTTATGGGAATAGCTGGAGAGGAAAAAGACCCAACAATCACATATGTATTGTTTCTTTCAGGAACTAGCTTAAAAATAAATTTAAGAGACATTATTTTTCACTAATGTAAATAAAATACAGTAGCAGATATATACTATGGGAGCACAAATATGTGCTGAAGATAAAGTTGCTTCATTGTTTCCATTATGAACTCCATTCCCTGAGCTGTCATCACTTCTTCATTGAAATTTTGTTGCCTACTGAGATTTCTACAGTTGGAAATAAGGGAAGCAAAACTCCCTGCACAACTTACTGCAGGGGAAGGGATGAGACAGGTGTCTAAATCATTTCCAGCTGGCCTGATAATTCTTTCTTCACTTATCCTACTGATGGGACCCCATGTCACCCTTGCAGCTAATGCAGTCCGAATAGTAGCTTTGAACTCATTTGACATTTCTTCTCCATTTTCAAAAGCCAACTGTACATGCTTGCAGATACAAAATATTACCAGTTATTTCACTCTACACACAAAACCCATTACTTTCAAAATGCTCTCTCACAAATCCAGACATTATTTATCCTCAATCAAGTTTCTACTCAATTCAGCCTATCAAAATAAATTTTCCAATTTGTCTTCTTCGAGCATCACTTCTCCACTCCTATTCCACCAAGCACAATCAGACAGACATGGCATTGCCCTCCATATGCTTAGCAATCGATTTACACATCCCTGAGAAAAAGGCAGCCCTTCCCACTAACCATCCTTCCCTCCTCACCTTCTGCCAGGGACTGTGCTGCTAGCTCTTTTCTTCCTCAGGCCAACACCAAACTCAGCAACATTCCCTCAGCATAACTTCATCTTTTATTCTTCTTCTGTTTGCTCTTCTCTGCCTCAAATCAGCCAAGGGGGAACACACCACTGAGAGAGAGTTTAGCAAGCTGTCCCCAAGAGGAATTCTCTTCAAACTGATCAGCTCCTTGTTTCTTCTCTCAAACTAGTCAGTCCCTGGTTGATACAGCTCCAGCCTCGCCCACCACCCCAACCATGATCACCTGGGGGCAGGCAGGGCCTCACACAGGTGGACCAGGTTCTGTCTATGAGGGCTGAAACCACTTGGGGAACAAGACATACTGCTGGGCTGGGACTCATCCATAGGTCAGCTCCAACTTGGGACCCACAGCCCAGGCCCCAGCACTTCAGGGACAACTGTTAGAAAACAAAATCACTAGCATTACCCCGGAGAGCTGGAGTTTCCTTATGCATCACCGATGGCTATGTCTAAATGATGGAAACTTCCCAGGAACCTCTTTGAAACGACTGCACCGTGTCACCTGGTATGTCAGCTGGCATGTTATTGCAAGGCTTTTCTTTGCCTGCTTCCTTCAGTAGTACTCTGCGGTCATTAACGCACTAGTGCAGAGCATGCACGTATGCACACAGAGCTATGCTTTCATTGCTGGTTTATGTTCAGTGAATGGAGCATGCTGAACTGGCACTGGGATTCAACCTATCCAAATAACTTGTTCTAAGGATGCTAGTCTGAGCTTCAGCCCCTCATGCTTAATGTTATACAAGGGACTACTTGCAGAAATACAAGGAAGATCGCCTCTCAATTGTGATTTATTTTCCTTTCACGCACAACATTGCCACGTGAGAATGCCAGTGGTGTTCCTTCCTTCAGTTCCCTCCATTTAACTCATAATATGCAACTAGAATGTCACAAGGCTTAAAGGCTTTGAATGCCATGGGTTTTAGTTGTGTTTTGTTCTTTGTTTTACAAGCTTAGTGTTTCTCAATGAAATTCATCCTGTGACCAGGAAGATGCTTAAAGAACAGGCAGAGTGTTAAAAGGTCCAAGGCTGCAACTGGAACTACAGCAGGGAGTACTATTTATGCTAAATATCGCTGCCTCTATTTGGTCTTTTAGCCAAGGCTGATCTAACTCGGTTCACTACTTCTAGGACTCCTGCCAAATCAGAGCTTGCCTTAGTTTAATATGCTTAGCTTATTTTTATTATCACATTGGTACTGTATCCTTAGCCTAACTGGAGAGCTTTATTTCAGTACCAGCTTCTTATTTCCTATGATCTGCTGAAAGTGGAAACCAGTTATTTTTTGCTTAACCATATGGGATAGCAAAATGAAAGGACAACTTGCTCTTTCATTGCTCCATAGCTCTTGTTACAGTAGTTGAATAATTGGTTTCTGGGTCAAAAGAACAGGGTATTTGATAATTTATTGGCAAATACTTTGGTTGACCAGCAAAACGATTTTTGGCTACGAACCCACGTTACCAGCTGGCACAACCACTATAGCCCCAATTCTCTTTCCTTTGTCATAAACCAAGAAGAACAAAAGTATAGGTGGCAGATAAGTGACACCTGAATCAAGGCCTATTTCCACCACAGTAAAATGAGAATAAACACATCTGTTCCATTTTATCTCAGTCTGAATGAATCAAGTTAAAATGTAACCAAATCTTTAAAATCACTTAAGTCTTCCAGGCAGCATGCTCTCCATTTCACTTTTCATTCCCCACATATCAATTCTAAACAGCATATACCAGAGTACATTGAATAAGATACACAATTACCTTCTATTCAGAGCTACTCCCTGTATGCAAGCACCTCAGACATCTCTGGACTAAAATTATAAACTAGTATTGATAAAACAATTCAGCTTTTATGCTCACACTCAAGGATGGAACAAAATAATCTCTAATGGTCAGATTTCAAAAGAAGCTGGTGTGAGAGCTTCTGCTGGGAACAATGACAACACCTAAACATGCAGCTCTTTCAGAAATGCAGGCTGAAAATATCCAGCATTGTGCATCGTTCAGAACAGTATATTTTCTTCTTTTTACCTCCTTTAAAACTGCATAGGCTTTTGTTTACTAGCTGCTTTACAGCTTTGTCTACAATGTACTGTGTTGTCTTCCAGCCAACATCCATATAACCATTAGATCAATTACCCAAGCATAGAAATTACTATAGAACAGATGCTCCTTTCTTAGAAGACAAAACAAACAAAAAAGGCTGCCCACCCCCCAAACCCCCCCACCCTTCATACAATAATGTAATACACTTTCTTTGTATATCTGTTACTTTTGTAAACACTGCTGGAACATTAAACTTGCATTTGCAGTACACCTTTTTACTTCAAAAGAAGCAAAAGACACTTTTAAAAAAGGTACTTAAATCTATTTCTCTCATAGCTAATGTCTTCAAGAGGTCAAAATAATATGGAACATTCTGGTTGTAAATAGGTATGAAGAATACATAAAGGGTAAAATTTAAAAAAAAATGTTTGAGGGACTTAGGAGTTTATGGTCCCATTTTCAACGCACCTTTGGCTGGATGATTCCAAAGGGACTGATGAGCAATGGGAACCTACATCCTGCTGGTCCTCCATGAGAATTGCACCTTTTTTGTGCCAAGTCCATTTTGCAACAATCGCTGCTGATGAGAAAGCTGTGTTTAATTTGCTTTGAAGGTATCAATGACAACAGTACAGGGATCTATAAGAGGGTTACTGTGGAACACTTACCAACAAAAACAAGCACCTCCTCAGTCATTACCTCCTTTTGTTCGCTTTTGGGAAATCTCTCCACTTGCTGTCCCTGAAATGTTTTGTTCAAAACATGTAGTTTTTAACACCTGGAGACTTTATGTTTCTCCCCTGTTCTATGTAATCCATGTAAAGCAGAAATCACCAAAAGCAAAGAAACCCTCACACTCTTTTTATTTCTTTTTCCATCTGTTCTTGATGGGTACAGGCAATAAATGGTGGTATTAGCTGTTAAATCTTACTGAAATTATTTCGATGGCATGCAATTCACAGTTCACATTTTTAGAGGTTATGTCCTTGCTCATGCAAAATACTTAGTGAAGCTGGTTTGGTTTTATCCTAAAAAATTACTAGGATCTTTCTGCAAGTAGCTTCCAACAACATTGTGTAATTTTGTTTCGTTTTCACTTTTTGCAAAGTGCTTTTAAAAAGTCAGTTAAACAAGAAATTTCATTGTCTAATGGGCCGTGACTGTTCATGATAGGATTTCATTTTAAATTCAGTGCATTATGCTGTCATTAGGGAAGATATGACTCGTCTTATCACATCTTATCACTTACCACGATTTTTATGTCCATTATTAGTTTGGATTTTCAAAGAAAGATATTCACTCAGCACCTGGTTAAATGCACAGCATAAGTCAAAGAGGAAGACAGATAACCTTATGGCAAAAGAGCAATAGACTGAATCTCAGCAAATCTGGTCATTTTCCATTCTTACTCTGGACATGTCTCACTCTTTGTGGTAAAGCTCCTTGTCACATCCAAAGACAAATACTGCATCAGACCCACCTTTTAGCCTTTAGAATTTACAATTTGAGACTGTAAATTCTTCAGGGAAAAGTCTCTCATCCTTCATCATGTGCAACACTAGTGTGGTAGAAACGCAGGCTTGTTGAGCTTCTTCATGCTGTCAACCACAGCCACTGTGGTTTGATTGTAATTGAGATTCTTCTCCTTCAGTTTTCATTTTGGACAAAAAGCAGAAAAAACCCCATACATGGCAAGCTCTATTCAAACACAAAGGATAGGGCTGAATGCTCTGGAAACTTCTTTAGGACTCTGCAATATGAGAAGTGCTCCAGTATATTTGTTTGTACATGCTGTAATGGAGTTTGTGGACACCACATTACAGTACCATATATGTTTGGGATAGTCAAGGATGCTCTTCAGGCAGTTGCTTAAGCTTGTTGAGGCTTTTAACAGTATGGGAGGCTTTTTTTTTTTATCAGGTTTTCATGTATTGGGATTGAAGTATTAGAGCTAGACAAGATGGAGATTTATTCAATGTTGAACTCTTTCAAAAAATCGGATCCACATTTCTCAGATGATAAGCTGATGCAGCAGAAATATTCAGCATACCAGCAACTTCAAATGTCATGTCACAGGAAACAGCAGATCACATCAGTATGCACTTTTAGATCTATTACAGCAATATCAGAAGTCCTTGATTTCTCAAAATGGTGTTATTTGTGCAGATAGAGCAAGCTGTCACAATCTGACAAGTTCAGATTATTTAACAGGGGACAACCCACTGCAAGGCAAAGACAGTAATTGATTCATTTCTCCCCATGCATGAGGTTCACCAAACTGCGATCCCATGAGCTAATTACCTCACCTGCTGCTGAACAAAGCTGAGTTAATGCAAAATTAAAAGTTACCATCTTTGTGCAATCTTTCTTCACAAGCCATAAATATAGAGCAAAGCCCTGTTCATTGTGGTAGTTTGCATTTTAAGTGCCTTACTGTTTAACTGACAATTAAAATTTGGAGAGATTTAACCACTAGAAAAACCCTCTGCTCCTTTATTCCAAAACAATCCTAAATACTGTAATCATGCCACGCACTGATCTGACTCTTCACTTGGAGAAACAGTGGGTCAGAGCCAAGCACAAGCAAGTGCTTGATACAATTTTGTTCCTCAGTGATTAATTACCACTTGTGCCTCTCCACTCCTGTCTGGGAGAACGATGCTCCAGGATTTTGTCTGTTAATAAAGTTCTTAAAATTTCAGCACAACTTAACTCTTGTCAGAATGATTTTCATTCACATTTCTCCTGCATTTGGATATTGCTAAATCATCAGAGAAAGAAAAAAAAAAAAATCATTAATGGTAAATATCTGTGTGTACTCACACACACATACCACCCTCATGAGTGTGCACAGGCCAATGGGTACCTGATTTACTAGATTTGCCCAGAACATCTAATTTACATTATGAAACATGGGTAAGCAACGTTCAGAGATGTTGCCAGCCCTACTCTCAATAACCTAATCTATTGAGGGAAAACATTTTATACAGGATCTAGATCTTCAACTAAACCCTCAGATGAGTTTTGATGATCTTATTCAAAACTAATGGATGACAGCCTTTTAAAATAACCTTTGAGAAACACAAAGGTTTACCTTAAGTGATTTTTCAAGTTTTGTTTTTCTGCACGTCTGTGTTTGTCTCCTTCACCATCTGCAGTGAGCCTGGTTTTAACTGTTGCTGCACCTCTGTGAGTGCAGCTTCCTTATTGCTTTGAGATCTGCTTTTGAATTTTAGTGTGATTTGTGTCACACAGCACAGAGGAAAGAACAGGAGATTTGGGAAACTGAAAGAAATAGGCCTATCTGAAACAATTTTTATTGATTAATTTTATGAAGAAAATTAACAGACTGGTACTCCTAAAGATGCTTTTACTCCAGCATATAATACAGTAAACAAATGTCATTTCATTTGTCTGGCATGAAGACAGAAAATCAGAAATGTTTTGCACCTACATTTACAAATCTCTTAAATTAAAAAACCAAAGCATTTTAGGATCGATAACAAAAAAACCCCTCATACTTCTTTAAAAAGAAACCCCCAAATTAAGAGTCTCCAAATGTAAATAAGTGTGTCAAAACCTTTTGCCCAAATGGAAAACCTTCATTGTGCCTAACTAAAGGGTATGTTGAATGAGAAGGAGGACAACAGAAGGAAAAATTGTTATCTCACAGCTCAGACCTGAAGTGCCATCCCTGAGAATGGAAATCTGCTCGTCCTCTGACCCAGAACTCCTCCACAATATTTGGCAGGCACTCATCTCAGGTGGGACCACTCCTGGTTTCCAGCTGCCTGGGCTTGGGCACTTGCAGTCAAGTTGGCAGGACTTGCTGAGTGCCATCAGCTGCAGCTAAGATCAATTATAGCAGTGTTTTAAATGCTAAGATGTCTTTAAAAAAAGAGGAAGAAACAAAAATAGGTCTCTACATTTCAGTCTAGAAACCCCAGACTGGGTGACATTTCCTACAATTTTAGACTTGACCTTTCTGGGCTTCATTTTCCTCAATGTAAAACAGCAATGTCACTTGCTACTCTGAAAAGTGTTACATGAAGGTTAAGTTTATTTCTAGCCTAAAAGCTTTAGAAAAAAATATTGAATGCACTGGAGAAATGCAATGAGCACATGAAGTTTTATTCAATGCAGCATTTGGATAATTATAAAAAGTCAGTTTTCAAGGCCACAGACTGAACGTGGGGAGTGGAAAGAAGTACTGTGTAAATCCCCTTAGAACGACATGAGAGCAAGTGGAGGAGGCAATAAGGGATAAGTTATCAATAACCAGGGGCAGTGCGAGCAAGGAACTGACCTGAAGGTTCATGTGCATCCTTAATTCCGAGCTTTGTCACCTGAATGTTTGATTTTTCATAAAACATTCTTAAAAATGGGTTTTTTGCTTCTAGCATTAAAAAGTTATTTCAGTCAAGCTGACTGAAAGAAAACACCTTGGGAGTAAAAATACTACATTTCACATGGCAGGGAAATCCAGCTACCATGGAGATGATTTATCACCAATTACTATGGAGATGATGTGTCTGAAATTGAGGTCTCTCTATCGGGGAAAAAATGCTTGTGTCATTAGCAACAATAAACAGAGAACTGAATCCATCAGTGGCCACATCAACACCACATAGGAGTTTAAACCTTTGATGCCAATAGTTCAGCCTATGAAGTTTCTCCAGAAGAAATGCTTAGGCCATGGTCAATAATCCTTTAACCGAGAATAAAAGAAATTCTGTAGTCGATTCTTGGTTACATTAGCAGGGTGGGAAGATGATGTGACAGTGAAATACTTGCTGCATCCCACTCCTTCCAGCCTTTCACCCAAGGGAACACTCAGCACATCGTGAGATATGGCTTCCTCTACAGGTCAGACTACTTGTCCTGAATAACAATTTCAACAGTGACTTTCACCCAGGCTTATGGCAAGCACATATCCTAAATCAGTCACACAATAGCACTTGCTGCTTGCGTGCTTTTAACATTTGATTTCTCCCAGCAAAAGTTTACTGAAGATGTGTTCCAGCATGTTTGTAACCCCACACTGTTTATAAAGATCTTGATCTCCCACCTAATCTTATTGACCATGCATCAGATACATCTTATTTCTTTTTAGTGGGACCATCCAGAAAAGCACAAGTCCCATCACATTTCTGATATTTAATCAAACATAAAAGACAGCAGAAATACTGCTACATTTCTGCTGTTGCAAGGTGATGTTGCCCTATCCCTGCAACACCAAAGCTCTGCACCACTACACTCCTTCACTACCTATCTGGGCCACTTTGAAGCCAATGGAGCCCAATCTGAACACAGGTATATCATTGCATGCTGGGCCAACATAGCAATGTATGGGGGGAAAGCATAAAGTCCCTTACCATGTCGCAGTAGATCCAAGCCTTCTACCATCCTTTGAAAACAGAATTGAAGTTGCAGGTGGGCAATGATTGTAAAAAACCCTTAAGACACTAGAATGACAAATGTGGGCCTGAAGAAAGAAAAAAACATAGATGAAGTATACAAATAAAAACTAAAGATCAGTTGCTCTGCAGCCTAGATACATTTAATCTGCCTATCAAAACATCAAATAAATGCAGAATTTCACTGCGCCTATTTGCAGACCTGTTCTTCTTAAATCAAAAGCACTTGAAAGGAACACATACATCATGAAAGCCTGAAGCCTTGATGGCCTTTTGCCAACATAAAGGTAGCTAAATGTTATATGATTTATTACTTTGAAGGAGTAGCTTTTGCCTGCCACACTCAACACATTAAAAAATGCTTAGCGCTGTTGATTCCAGTGAGTGCTTTCACCATGCATGGGACCATTACACAATATCTAACTAAGGATGACAGCAACAAGGACTTGTTTCATGAGGTACACNGAGAAAGCTCCGAGGGGACCTTATTGTGGCCTTCCAGTATCTTAAGGGGGCCTACAAGAAAGCTGGGCAGGGACTTTTTAGGATATCGGGTAGTGGTAGGACTAGGGGGAATGGCTCAAAACTAGAGGTGGGGAGATTCAGATTAGAGGTTAGGAAGAAGTTCTTCCCC
The DNA here is from genome assembly GCA_013401335.1 of Brachypteracias leptosomus. Taxonomy (NCBI): domain Eukaryota; kingdom Metazoa; phylum Chordata; class Aves; order Coraciiformes; family Brachypteraciidae; genus Brachypteracias; species Brachypteracias leptosomus. The sequence continues at coordinate 82,363 of VYZX01002904.1, read as the reverse complement.
ATGGGGGTGGTGAGACACTGACACAGGTTGCCCAGAGAGGTGGTGGAAGCCTCATCCCTGGAAATTTTTAAGGCCAGGCTGGATGGGGCTCTGAGTAACCTGATCTAGTGGGAGGTGTCCCTGCCCATGGCAGGGGGATTGGAACTAGATGATCTTTCAACCCTTCCAACCCTGACAATTCTGATTCTATGACTTAAAATCACTGTCTTTTTTTCAGAGACTTGACTGAAGCTACTCCTGACTAACATGCATACGGGAGATTTCTTTCTCACCAGTCTGCCTGGCAAATGTAAACAGGCAGGAATTAGTAGGCACACCTGAAGCTTAAACTCAACTTTACACTTCCTCTCCCACTGCCATGGAATCTGCATTGTGCCTTGTGAAGACCACCCCAAAGCTCAGCACTGCCCAACATGAGAAGAGGTGTGAGAGCAGGGTGGTCGTTACACCCACGTTGTGCAGGGCAGCTCTCTTCTACTCTCTCTCATGGGGTGTTTTTAAATGGCTCCTTTTACCAAAGACTTTTTTTCAGTGAAGTGGCATAGCCCAGATAAAAGCAAACTCTTCTTCAAAGCTGTCTTTTAGTATTTCTTAGGTTATATTCTCTCTTTCAGTGAGGTACAAACACATGAGAAGTCCCATGTCATAAGGTGGCTGGTTTTGTCTTCTGGCTCTGCTTGGACTTCTTCCTCTAGCATAGCACAGATTGTGCTGGGTTTTTCCAACTATGCTGCTGTTGAGAATTCAAGCTGCCTAACCACAAACTGCAGAAAGTTTTAACTCTAGACCCAACACTATATTGAGTAACTCTTTTTGGAAAAGACAACACAGTGGGTCTATGTGTGTTTCTGTGTCGTCTTTTTTCTAAATCAAATAATGTCCCTATCCTGGGGTCCAAGAATTCATTTGTTACCATTATTGCAGTGAGGCAATAGATGCTTCCAGACACCTCTCACCCAATAGACCTTACAATATCATCCATTCCATCCATTCATTCTTCCAATGACCTAGGATGCCTGACATTCAAACCATTCTCCCCTCTGATCCAGTTACATTCTGGCTCAAAACTCTGTGCTATTCCTAAACTATCAATTTGTTATTTTCTAGTGAAGTAACTGTTTTCTTCTTTTTTAATCCTAAACGCGGTAAAGTTGGTTGGACTACTTGCCAAAGCTCCATGGCCACTGTTTCACAAGCCAAAGGTCACCATGGTCACTGTTTCATTCCAGCCAACTGGCATCGGAGCAAACTACCAGAATTTATACTATATGGGCTATATAGTATGTGGGCCACAAGGTAGTCTTTGTTTCTAATATTTTATCACTACAATGTGTTGAACTCTGGCTAAAGCTCCAGAGTGGTGGAATTTTATTTTCCTCTGGGAAAAAAGTAATCCACTTTTGAGGATCATCTTCTTTATGACATGGAATAATTTGCACCAGGAATTTGAAGACGTGCAAGAATGGCATTGATCAAAGAATATGAAGAGAGTGGTCAAGGTAGCTGGCCTGTAATAGTAAGTCCTGTTTCTAGTTCTTCAGAAGCACACAAATCGATCTGTAACATTTTGCTTCAGCTGAATGTCCCCTCCATCCCCTGCCCAGATAGCTATTTTAAGAGCAGCCTTGCTGTAATAGTGTCAGATTTTCTGTACCATGCCTACCATACCCACATTTCAATTATCATGTTCCATAGGACACCGGCAGCGAACAAGTTTAAGCAGCTTTTCCAGCGCAGTTCTGCAGTCGCACACAGGCACAAACAGTGATGACATCTAATTCCTTCACACTATTGCTGCCTGCAATGGGAAACAAAACTCAATGGGACTCAACATGGGAAGCAAGCATTTTAACTGTAATCTGCACTCCTCCAAAGAACTGAATGTTCTTAATATAAAAACAGCTCTGACAGAGAAGAGCCATCTTGCTATTATATTCAGTGTTAAAATCTGACTGCTACTGGCACATTATGGTTTACTATTTAAATCCACTATGCTCAGAAACCTCTTTCTTTCTCATCTGTCTCCCTTTTTCACTGAATTGCATTTCTTTCCACTGCTGAATGCTTTTTGCATATGTTCTTCTAAACAACAGGATGGAAGGACATCCAAACAGTAAGTGTCTGATAGCAAGTTCCTGGACAGGACAAGAGGTCATGCTTTTAAACTAAAAGAGGTAGGTTTATACTAGATAGAAGGAAGACATTTTTTACAATGAGAGTGGTGAAACACAGGCCCAGGTTGCCCAGAGAAGTGGTCAATGCCCCATCCCTGGAAACATTCCAGGTCAGGCTGAATGGGGCTCTGAGAAACCTGCTCTAGTTAAAGATGTCCCTGCTCACTGCAGGGCCATTGGACTAGATGACCTTCAAAGGTCCCTTCCAACCCAAGCCATTCTACGATTCCTTCCTGCATTAACTGTACTCATATTAACTCATCCTTATTTGCAATGTATAGCATATGCTCAACTTCTGATCCAGCATTATGTCCTCTTAATAAATTAAGTCTGGTTTTTAAAATGACATCTTTTATCACAAAACACTTTGTACATGGTACACATAGTGTCCCTTTTGTGATAAAACCCCCCCATGATTTAAAAACTGACAATAATTTTCCATTGCAACCCTTCTGGTCACAGCCAACAAGTTTGCATTCAGAAATTAGCCCCTGGTGCCTACATCCCCTTCTCTGGGCTAGCTTTCATTTTCCTTCTTGCACCATGGTCACAGATTCTTAGGATGAAAATTCATATGGATATTCAGTAGGTAGACAGGGATGTGTCTTGAGGCACAAGGACTCAGACTGAAACCCCGAAGAATCAGCAGAGCCCTTGCAAGTAGCTGTTCTCAAACCTAGACCAAGAGCTTTTGGCTGAAAACTGCCTTATATCGTCCCAAATTTTTAATTCTCAGTTTCTACTTTAACAGAAAAGCTGATAATTATGAAGTCACAATCAACATTAGCTCTGTAAAGAATATAAGTCATTTCACATTCAACAAAAAGTTGGTAAGATAAAAAATAGACACTGATGAACTCACAGCTTAAATCAGCAGTGCTAGTGGTGCCTAGGCTCGGATTCCCCACTGAACTTCCCCATGTTATGGTATCACCTGAGTGATGGTACAATGTGTAAAACAGCACAGCAGTGAAATCCAGTCTCTACTCCATCTGCACCTCCAACCTATCAGGAAACCACCCTGGCCAGGCAGCAGCCTGTCCTGACAGCAGTGATGCTCCTGCTTTCCCTTGTATCCCCATTTGTCTCAGATGATGGGATCTTTAGGCACAGGGATATTTTCTGTTATGTATCTATAGCATGCCCAACATTATGACACAATTCCTTTGCAATACCAAGGGCAATCTATGTGAATATTTGTATTTTCTTTTCCCTTCCATTTTCAGTTGGTTGCTTGATAGATCCATTATATAAAATGCTTCAAATACCCCCCAGAAGAATACTCCCTTCCATGTACAACTTTCTGTTTCCTTATTGAAATGACTTAGTGTTGATCTCTGCAGGAATAGTGTTATTTGTAAGAGAAAGGAGGAGGGTGAAATCCACCTTTACACCTCCATCCCAGAAGGACCCTGTGCTCCTTTACCAAGCTTTTGCTAATGTCCTCATTGCAGCCTCTTTGCCAGACATATTATTTGGCCTGAGGAGACAATGAAGTAGTATGTGGCTGCTCTGGCCACCAGCGTGCATGATCAATTCCTATCACTTGCAGATCACTTACTGTCCTCTCTTCCCCCAGCTCCTTCCCAGGAGCAGAGCCCCTGCAGGCAGCTAGGACCACAGATGGGCAGCAGTGATATAAAGAAATCCTTCTTTCCAAAAATCATTCCCCTGAGCAGTGTCCTGCAGTTTTACTGCTCTGTCTGCCACTCTTTGGAAGTACTGGATTGATTGGTAAGAACTGAATCAACAATGCCTTGAGGAACATGGCTTGCATCCAAATCTATTTGTGATTTACCAAGTCATTAAAAGAATCATCCATCCTTTCCCACATGCTGCATCCTCATGCATGCTGTCCTGTCAACAGCAAAAAGTGAGTCACTGACGACCCTCCCATTGTCCTCCTAACCACAGGGATTACCTGTGCCATTGCATATTGACAGGAATCACAGCTTTCTAGATCCAGATATTGAACAACTTGTCACCATGCTGTACTTCAGATTTGGGCCAATCTTTGCCCATACTTTGCACAATTTGTACAAGTTCTTTGGCAAAGAACTAAACTAAGAAAGATACACTCACTGGAAACTCTTCCTATAAAAGAGAGAGAGGAAAAAATACGCCCAAGTCCACAGGAAATAAAACAGGCAATCGTAATAACACTGAAATCTTCAGCTCTGAGGCTAGCAACCACTTTCCAATAAGCACAACAAAGCAAACATCATGTGTGATTGCATTAACAAAAAGAATAGAATTTAAAGCCACGGGTAACCGGATTTAAAAAAAATTGTACCAGTTTCTAAGAAACTGTGTCTATCAGCTCAATTATGTCCTTGTGACTAATAAATGTAATACAAAAAGGAACAAGATGTAGAGCACTCTATCATAATTTCATGGAGGTAAGAGAAAGGGAGTACTAAGCTAATTTAATAACGCAATTGTAAAATATCTATGTCTGGGTCTGCAAAGGGATTACCAGGCTCATAGTGATAGGAAAGCAAGACGCCAGCAGGACATATGAAAGAGGGAAGGGAGCAACATCTTCCTTTCACAGCAGTGTTTTTTGGTTCAATGGGGTGCCTCATTCTGAACTAAAATATTATTTGTGACACTCAGTAGGAAGCATTTCACATATCAACAATTTTGCTGATATAAATCTGCCAAACTGTGGCGCACTGTTTTGCATTTTTAGCTATGGATAAAATGGTGCCCTGGAAACTCAATACCAATTTCATATGTTTATAGAAAGAAAAAAAAAACACAGTCATTTTGAGGAGTTGAACTATACTACGTTCATGTGATGCACGTTTTAAGTCCATGTTTCACACTTGGCCTACTGGCTTGCCAGAAGAGACTAACAGCAGCAAACTCACAAGAAACTATGAACTGCGAGGAACTGGTGATGTGGGTTTTAATAAGTTACAGCAAACAAGACGCTCTCACTTGGGACTGAAGTAGCAATGTGAGCACAGAACAAAGCAACTCCATTTCCATTTTGCTACATGTCATCACACCTGCAACTCAGTGGGATGGAAAACATTTGGTCAGGGTCAATTGCAACATGAAGGCAGCACCAGCATCCTTTTCCTTCCCTTAAAGTTGTGGAGCTTGTTGTCAATTATTAGAAAGCAAAACATGAAATGGAGGATGTAGTTACATGCTAGTGTTAAAAAGGTCTTTGGAGGAAACTAAACTTTCTGAGACATCCAGGGTAGGTGCCTTTAGTTCATGTAAGTAAAGACATCACTTAGAACGACAAGCAGACACAGAGAAGATTAAACTCCCCATAACAATGCAGGCTTTTTCCTTCCTTCCATTTTGCTGCTCGTAAGGATCATTTTATATTGCTTACTCAGAAAACAGTTGAGAAATTATGTGTAATAAATATTTCCTTAAATTGAGCTGGCAGACTCTATTTCTTCTTTTAAAATATATTGTTCCCAGTTTACTTATTACTCTGTGCTGGGACTTGCCTCTTGAAGAGAAATATTACTTGAGGGACCACTCCTCATTTAAACAAACGCTATTAAGCCAGAGTGTGTAGATAGTACAGAAACTACTGAAGGGCTTCCCTGGCTGCACTAAATCAAAGCTAATGGCTTGAGATAAAGTCAGTGGAGTTGTTCTTCTGTTCTTTGTCAGTATTAATATTTTAAGTTACAGCTCCTCACTAGACTCTCCCTGCCTCTATACCCCTTTTTCTGGGCCAGAAATTCCAGAAGGCTTCTCCTATGCATGGCTCACACTTATTCCTTGCATTTGGCCACTGCTTCCAAACTATCTTGACTGCCTGACATTTACTGAGCTTGGAGTAGCGCTCACTCGACATTCAATTTTTCATCTGAATGCCATGTTAATCACAAGTAAGCACCAGGCCAATTGCAAGTGCAATTTACCTGAAATATGTGGTCTGGTAAACTGATGAGGGCAACATGGAGTGCTAATGTCCTGCTTTATAGAGGGTAATAGCATAAGGAATGAAGAGCTTTCAGGAGCTTTTGCTGTTGAACTACAAATGATTTCCTGACCTTTAATTATTTTTTTGCCTTGCAACAAGCTCAGTTTCCACCTCTGTAGCCCACATCTCCCTCTTGATTGCACCCCGGAGTTAAGTATTCTCATGACTCTTTCCCATTCTCTTTAACTAGAAAAATCTCTTCAGAGTTTCTTTCCTGAAAGTATTAGATGGCCTTTTTGGCTGTTTCTGAACAAAGGATTTCTCAAATACCATAGATATTTTTCCCCATATATAATAGTGCTTCAACCGTTTCCAATACTGCAATTAAATCTGGGTGAAATTTTTTCAGAAAGCAGTAAAGCCATTAGAGAGTGTGGTTTTAGAGGCACAGAAATACTCATAAATTCAGTTCCAGTTTAGGGAACAAATTCTGCCAAATTGAAAGCAAGGAGACAGTTTTAGAAAAGTCTGAGCACTAACTTCTGTAATTTGTCAGGTACCAAAGTCACTCAGTTTGGCAGCCACCACGAAGTAGTTGCCTATGACCAGCAGCTCTTGACTTTTGGGTGGAGGGGAGAGGGAAAATGGAGAAGATAGACCATAGGTCAGGAAACGTCTATGGCACAAGCCAGGACAGTTTAAGAAAGGCTGGAAAAAAAGAGAAGTGTTTAGACAAAGGGTGTTTTCTTTTTTTCCTTAGGTAAATTATTTTAAGTAGTTAATGTTATAGAGAAGTTACAAAGAACAAGAACAAGATGAGATGTTTATAGCAGAGACTAAAAGAGAGTGTATGGAAAAAGTGAGAGAGATCAAAGCACGTAGCAAGATTAAACAAGTAAAAGATACGAAGAACAACAAGAAATCACTCTAAAGTAACACCAGGAAGAGAAGGAAGACCAAAGTAAAAGCATTTGTCAATGATGAAAACAGGAATATCTACAGAGGGGAGCTCTGTGATTTCAGCAGCTTTTCTGAATCAACCTTTAGTTAAAATGTCCACTTGCAAGTAAATGGTCAGTACAATTAGTGCTCTTGAGACAGCCAGGGCCTGATGAACATTATCTAGGGTGCCAAAAGAGCTGGCTGAAGCATTCAAAGAACTATTAGCATTCATCTTTGCGATCCTATAGAGTAGGCATAAGCTCCTGGAAGACTGAAAAAAGATCAGCATAGTGTAGTGCTTTAAAGAGAGAAAAAAGAAGTATCTGGGAGATTTATAAATCAATCAGATTAACTCCAGTTCCTGTAGAAACAAATCAAACCATTTGTCAGAATCAGGAAGATAACAAGGAGATGAGATGCAGTCGGCAGTAGATTTGTTAAGAGGAAAGCACAACAAAGATATACATTTTATTTCTACAGCAGGTAACAAACCTTCTGGAGGTGAGAAACAGTAGATACCATTGATCTCAAAGTAAGGCTTTCAACACTGTTTCACTCACAAGTCTCGGAAACAAACTAGGGAAAAAATCTCGTTAAAACTTTTTCTGTGGCAGGGGGGCTGTATCCAAAGAGTGATCACACATGGTATGATGTCAATACATAAGGATGTATTGATGGGTGCTGCAGGGTCTGTCCCAGGTCTCATATTGTCATCAATATTGTCATCAATATTTTCATTAATTATCAAGGTGATGGAATCAGGAGTCTGTTATTAAATTTTCAGGTGAGAAGAAGCCTGGAAGGACTGTGGTCATACCGGATGATACATCCAGAATTCAAAATTATTTTAAGAAATAGCAAAAATTATCTCTGACATTCAACCTTAGGTAGGAATAATCAACTTCTGGATTAATTTTGAAATCCTTTAAAGAAATACAATTAAATTAATCTGGGGGTTGTGGATTACCAGCTGAAGACAGGCTGTGGAAAAGGCAAGTACACTAATGAAGGACAGTCTGCAAACCGTACCCCATACTCCTTCCCCTCAGTACTTTGCTCAGCATTAATAAGGTCTCAGCTAGACCAATATGTCCACGTTTGTGCCATATGGGTACCAACAGATGAAAGTCAGAGGAAAGCCAGAATGACTAAGAGTCTAGGAAAAACACTCTAAAAGACTAAACTACATGGGGTTTTGTTATTTGAAGAAGAGCCTGCTCTACTGTGGATAGATACAGAGGTAATAGATTTAAATCGCAGCAAAGCAAATTCATGTTGAATGTTAAAAAGGTCCCCCATAGGAAAAATAAAATACTGAAATAGACTGTCAGGGGAACTGCAGTCTTAATCACTGGATGTCTTTCAGGCTGTTAGACAAACTATGTAAGGAGTAGCACTAACGGAGTTGATCTCCCTTAGGACATGGGTTGTGAACTCTAATCATCCTGCTCTCCAGATACATTTGCCACAAATCTTTATAATTCAGCAGATTTGCTATTTGAACACACAAGAGAAGAGAAAAGCAGAACTTTGCTTACATCTACCAAGCTGTGTACTCTGGACAGTGCAGAAACACAGGGGCATGAGCTCCAGCTCTGGGTTGCAACCCGTTCTCACACTCATGGGCTGTCACTTTTGGCTGGTCATACTCTGCTCTTCGCTCTTTTCTTCTTTTATGATAATCAAATCTCCTCTTATGATAATTAGGTAAGACTAATAAAAGGTATTTTTTTTCAGAAGCCCCTAGCTGAGGTCATAACATGGTGGGTTGTCTTTTGGTTGCTGTCTCCAGGTCTCATGAAATACAGATAACAGTTATGCTTAAGGCATTAGGATATACCTAGAGACACTGCACAGCAGGTGGGGATGCCTCAGCATCAGGCCTATGAGCCAAGAGCACCTCCTCTGAACACTGAGCACCACGCTCATTGTATGGCCTACGGGGGTTTTGCAGATCATGGTCTCTCACTGTACCAGTGAGAGGGCAAATCACCTTCTCCTGCTTTGCATGTAATCTGAAAGACTGTAAATATCCTAAAGAAAAAACAAATCCTCAAGCTTTTTTTTTTTTTTTTAACATATGCAGAATATAAAACAGCACTAACCTGGGAACAAACCATTTCTTTCTCTCACTTTGTTTGAGTATCAATCCATGTATGTTGTTGCTGTTGTCTCCAAACCACTCATTGGTGGTGGTCCTCTTAGCCAGTTGCTGAGGTCCGCTTTTCTGTTTGGAGATGTTTGGTGTTTACTCCAAAACAATGGAAAATGAACGGGTTGGTGTGCTGCTCGCTCTCCCCTTCCTCAGGCCAACACCAAACTCAGCAACATCCCCTCAGCATAACTTCATCTTTTATTCTTTATCTATTTGTTCTTTTCCATTTCAAATCAGCCAAGGGGGGACACACCACTGAGAGAGAGCTCAGCAAGTGACCCCAACAAAAAGTTCCTCCAACTGGTTCCAGCAGGAACTCTCTTCCAACAGATCAGCTTCTTATTGCTTCTTCTCTCCAACTGGTTCAGTTCTTGCTTCCTCTCAGACTGATCTGGTTCCTGGTTGATCCCTCTCTAGCCTCACCCACCACCCCAATGACAATCACCTGGGGGCAGTTGGGGCCTCACACAGCTGGGCCAGGTTCTGTCTATGGGGCCTTGGGGAACAAAACATGTTGCTGGGTTGTGACTCATCGACAGGCCAACTCCAGCTTGGGGCCCACAGCCCAGGCCCAGCACTTCAGTTGGCTAAAAACAAAACCAAGGAAAGGATTATTGGAAAACAACAAAAGAATTTTCAAGAATTCAGAGAATTTGATAATACTGAGAGTCCAGATACAAAAAAAGCAACCAGAAGAAGCACAAACTCATCATGTGACCTGAGCTACTGATGTATGAAGCATACATGGGGCAAAGGAATTTGTTGTTTCTGGCTGGTGTTGAAAGCACTGAAGAACTGCCTAAAACCTTATTCTGAGTCTTGTTATTCCAAGTCCAGTATAAATCACTAAAGCAGTAGAGCAGCGTACTAATCCTCCCTTTTATATGAATGTGGAGCAACTCCTGAAAGCAAAGTCAATGGCATAGATTTATCATGGGGATATGTGCTATTCTGTAGTGTAAACATGAGCCAAAAGGGATGAGCATCCCTTGCAGCCCCATTCTTCCTGGAAGCACCAGGTTCCCCTTCCCTATGAACACACTTTCTCAGGTACAGCAGGTGATGATACCTCTTTTGTCCTCTGAGGAAACTTTTAGTCTTTTCCTTTGAAGTATTTTAGGTTTTGCTTTCTGCAGGTAGTGCCACAGCAGCACTATCCTGGTTATGGTTGGTGCCAAGGGAGATCTGGTGGGCTGAAAAAAGGCATTTTTAGAGTGTGCCCAAACCAGCCTAAGCTTTGAAGCAGAGCAAAATAGAGCAGCTCCTTTGTGGATCCAAAATTTGCATACAAACGATTAAGCTGAGACATGGAACCCTTTCCAAGTTCAGAGATATCAATGGTTACACGGTTGCTAAAAGATTTTCAGGAGCTTGAGTGCAAACTTGCAACATCCAAGTCCCAGTCCAAGATTTTTTTGGCTCTAGATCAGAGCGAAAAATACCTAAACACGTTTTCACAGCTGAAGTTCCACCACATCTCACTCAAACACAGCCATACTGGTTTTGATGTGAGCAAGTGCTCTGGCTCTAGCACACACTTGAAATCTACTCCTCCAGCTGAGCCCCCTTCCCCATGGTGGCAGTCCCTCCTCCTGCTCACAGTTAACAGAAGACGTTAAACTTCAGTGCATACCTGTTAAAACCCATGACATACCTAAATGCAGCTGACTAAACCAGCTCTGTGTGTGTCACAGCGTTAAGGAACTTACTTTGCACAGATGCCTGTCAGTGAAATTGCACCACCAGGCTTAGCTGTGCATCACAAACCTCTGCTGCCTCAGCTACAGAGGTTCTTGATTTACTGTTAGAAGCTTGAGGATTTGGAGCACAAAACTTCAGCTGCTGCCACAGCAAAACTCAAAATGTCAGGGAGCAAACAATATAACCAATGGCAGCAAAATTACATGATATTTATGATTTGCTGAGCAAAGCAGTAATTCTAACCAAGCATGAGGACTTCTATTTTCCTTTATGATCTAATCAATACATTCTTGTGCATGAACACCAAGCCAGTAACTAAAAGGTATTTGAAAACAATGACAGTATATTTAGCTTCAAATGGAGAAAACTCTTTTTTCTTTTTTAATTTGAGTCTCCAGCTTGGGTATTTAGATGTGAGAAAAAGCTTTTAAGAGAAGTGACTTCTCAAGACAATAAAGTTAATACACTGCTGTGCTGTCTCCTGTTGCCAGCTGGAAGATCAGCTCAAAAGGCAGAAAATGTAATGCTTCAGAAGATAGTGCATTGGAAATTATTCCACATTTAGCCTATTCAGTTGATGGGAAGGCCTTCACACATATTTGAGACCCCAAAAGAGAAATTCTGTAGAAGGAAACACAGGACTGTAAGCAACACTGAAAGTTGTCCTAAAGCTTTAAAAGAAAATCATTGCTTTAAAACAATATTCTTCCTCCTAACAGGTTTAATGGAAAATGCTATTATTTTATTAAAGTGATCCATCTGTTCCTTCAGGATTGTCTGTGGCAGTGCTCAGGATTCAGGCTGATGTTATGAGGTACAGTCTCCAACATAAACCTAAAAGAAAAAAGCCACTGAAAAAATTTCTTCACCAGTCTCTGAAAGATGTGTTGGACATTATCATATAGAGGATACTATCAGCTTTAATATCACTGTCTGCAGCCTGGTGGAAGGGTGCACCTGTCTGTGCAAACAGGATACACCAAGACACATAGCTGTGAAGAAATACTTGAGAGAAGTTGCAAAAAAAGTATCAAATATAACACCAGACACACTTTTAGCAATTTCTCACCTTTTATAGCTCACAAGTCTCAAGAATCTTAGTTGGTAAAAACAGAGCTTTGGGGTATGATAAACTCACCAACATCTTCTCTGGGCCAGATTTCAAAGGAGCTTTCCTCACCATAGCATCACATGTATCTATGCCACTTGTGAGATCTGGTCTGAGTGTGATGCTTATAGAGGAGGGGCTTTTCTCCAGACCCTGTCTAAAGCACAGGAGCATGCTTGTCTTGACATGACTGAGATAAAGTTGACTGTAGGTCACATGGCTCTTTAGAGGAAAAGTCCATTTAACTTCAGCCTTCAACTCTTTTAATCCAACAAAACTGCATTTTTGCACTGGTACAAAATTCCTGTGTTGGAACAAAAATTCAAGCTTATGAGTCAAATTCTTATATCCCTAAATTTAGGTGGGGTATAGAAATTAGTATTTTCTAAGAATCTGGCTTGGAGATGGGGATATAATCAGTCTATGAAGAGGAGCACCATATGTTCAGTCAAACATTTTGCATCTCGTTTTCAGAATCTAACTTGACACTGAAATGGGAATTAAACGAGGTGCACTGGTGCATGTGGCATGCAGAGCAGTGTATACCTGCACCCCACAAGCCAGCCTACAGGTTAAACTAGATTCATTTTACTGGTCCCAAGAATGATTCATCAGATAGTCTTCCCTCCAGTTTGGCTTCTTGCAAACAGCCTAAGCCAGCACTAAATAAAGCACACTTGTTAGCTATGACAGCCTTTCCTCCTTCAGCACAGGAGAGCAAGACAAGGGAGGTTTAATAAATTGAACAATACTTTTCTATGCAAAATGGTGAGCACGTATGCATGGAACCTTCCAGCTTTAGATGTCTCCTTCTCCTCCACGCATGATTCCGAGAGGCCTCTTGATGGCCTTTCCAAGTCTTAATATCAGCATAGCAGTTATTTTGTTACACCTGAAAGATAATGCTTCAACAGGGACTTCAGCTTAAAGGAAATTAAATGCAATTCTTATGTGTGCAAAAGAGACAGGCTTTTGTTTGATAAGATGCATATTGCACTTAGCATTGTAAGCGAGTCATTATTTTAGAGGCTTTGGCAGCCTCATTTATCCTCAGATGGCACAGCTCAGTCAAGTGTTCAGTACTAGGCTTACATTTAATTGTAGGATTTCCACTTCTTCCTTCCAACCTGTTGTCAGTGCTAGAAGCAAGAAGCTCCATGATCTTCCTTAGAAGAGATGTCACAACATGTTCCTTCCCACCAGGGAGTTTACAAGTGCCAAACCCCAGCACATTGTGTGGTACCACAACCAAGACTTAGTTGTTACCCTTGTTACCAAGCTGGCCTCATTTAGACCAGAGTGATCCCCACTCCACTAGCACACTGCTCTCTGTATTGTCTCTCTCTGGTGCAGATGGCTTGTGAAGTTTGGGGCCAGTCATTCAGGATGATGAGCACATCTATAAAATATCAAGAATTTTACACAAAATATTTCTCCTCCTAAGATAGTCAAAATCATAATCTGATCTAGTGAACTAAGCAGGATCGCAGCTAAACAGAGTAATTTCATTTTCAACAGTCTCTTGACTGGGAGCCAATTACAGCGAAATGCTAAAGAGCAAGAATTATGTGTCAGTTATTATTCTCTTTTGGTAAACATCTTTATTATATTTGTTACATAGGAAATCACTATCTTTCTTATTCTGAGATGCAATTAGTTTCTGATATTAAAATCACATCAGCACGTATTCCTGTCCTGTGCTCTGCTACTCCTCACTGCTTCCTGAAGCATTGCTATCTATAAACAGTCATTTCCTTCTCTTTGTGGCCTTCAAGATAAGAACTATTTTAAATGCTGAAGAATTCAGCTTACTTACAAACTGAGGTTTCTGTGCCAACACGAGCGAGTTAGCCAGACTGCTCGAATCCCCTATTCCCATCTCACGAGACTCGTGTGTCTTTCAGCATCTCAGAAGTGCCAATCTAAGGCACCTAAAACTGGCAGATGCTTGCACTTCTGCCTGCTGGCATCGCCCTCCCATGGGAACCACGTGAATCAATGTCTGGAGGTAGACAGGGTTTAATAGAATATCCTTGGTGAATGGCAGCGTACTTAGGGTGACATTTGGCCCTTGGACTTTCCTGCTGCAAACCGACACTTCAGCTTGATTGATTTTGCCATTCTTCTGTGTCCCTCCTGGTCGCAAGTACTCGTTTGGTTTCACCAGCAAATGAATGTTTGGCCTTTGATTTTACTGGGGACAAGACATTCATTGCTTGCCCTGACTGCTCAGCTCTGTTACCCAAGTATTCAAATATTAACCTTTTCCAGCTCTCCTGCAAGCAAATCTTACCCAGGGTCTTGGCAGTAGAAAACCCAAGATTTGATTAATACTAAGCATGGGGGACTATGGAAGGGGCTTTTTTTATACGGAAAATCAGCTCTTTCTTGTCAGTAAATGAATGCTAATACTCCTTCCCTATTAAGGCAGTCTCCTGCTTTAAAACTTTTATGCCTTCCATATATTATGTTTCTGGAAGAAAGTTGTGCTATTTAAATAGCTGCCAGAGTGTTACAGGCTTATATGATTGCAATTTACAGTGCTTGATAAATCAGCAGACCTCAGATGCACTGGACAGACGAGACTTTAAATTGACATCCTGTCTTTTTATGAACACTAAAAGGCTTGATCTTATGACACACTTACACAGAAGTACTCCTGCTGCCTCGGCCAAATTGTTCGTAAAGTATAGAGTACTTTACATGAACGAACGTAATGACGACAACCTGAAGCTCTGTACATTAAATTATCTAAGTGTTACAGCCAGTCCAGAGGGGTTAGCTCAACACCAGGAGAGATCTCTGCACTGCCTGTTGCTTCCACCACATAAAAATGGCAGAAATTTGTCCTTTAAATAAGAATCGCATGCAGGAATCCCATGGGCAGAGGTGACCTTGGAGACTGGAATTCCATCTAATAACAGCTTGCAGAAGGCTGGGGCATCCTATGGACAGAACCCAACTTTCAAATCCACACGTCTTGGTGTGGCACTATTCCAGCCACTAGATGCAGGTCTGAGTCATGCTTCCCTCTCAGATCCCTCAACTACACAAAAGAAATCCCATCTCCGCTGATGTCCTGGGTGGGTTTTGCCATTGCCTTCAGCAGACCCTCAGCAGCACTAGCCCCCCTGAAGCACCATTCGGTTCCTGCACAGCCACTCCTGACTCAGTACTGTTCTTACAGCCAAACTGGAAAACTGTGGTAAGAGTTCTTCCCTCCAGAGTGGCTGAAGATGACTATGGGAAGACACGGAATAGATATGATTAATTTTTTTTGTTAAGATGGAGTGAAAAGGATATGTAGAAACATTCAGCTTGAAGAAGCTTAAGGGTCTAGTACCTCTGGCTTGAGAGTGAAGATGTCAGAAGCAGTGCAATATGCCCCCAAATAAAACATTAACACTGAAAAAACCCCTTCTTTTTCTTACCCAAAAGGTTTCCAACAATCAGGCTTACTTTCCATATGAGAATGGTTTCTTTATATGTCCAGAACACCTATATGGAGTGACATATGTGATAAGAGTTGACCTTGGATGGTGGGGAACTCCAATTCAAGCTTACTCAACTTTTTCATCCTGGGTTATTTTGAATGAAGATGAAGCTGTACAATTGCAGGGGCCCCTCAGCAATAGGAACAAAGTTACCTACATGATCAAAACAGCAGAACATAAGACATCTTCGCTATCTCCAGAGGCCAAGCATACGTGCTCTTCTTCTAATGTACCTGGGTCTTCTTGCATCTCTCTGCAATTGAAAAGTGCCTTTTCTGCCTCCAGCTGACAGGATAACCTGTGCAAGCATCCCAGGTAATTGGAAATGCACAACCCTCTGAAGCTTTGAAGACCACATTTCAGTGCAGAGACATGATGTAGAGCTGGATGCCATCAACCACATTTTTGTAGAGTAAGCAGATTTGCTTGTAAAACTTACTATTTTAAAAAGAGCTTCAGTCAATGCTCTGGCCCAAATCCCCCAAATCCTCCAAATAAATGCATGCACAAGTAATTTCATCTAGCTACAGAGTTCTATTGAAGAAAATGAGATTTATTACATACATACAGCAGTGGAGTTATATACTAGCCATTTTAAAAAATACATGTTTTGGAACAGACAAGAGGGTGACAACCACAGGACAAACTCCCTTGAATTAGAGTACTTCTTGAAGTTCATGGACACAGCAACTTCCCCCGGGAACACAGTTTATTGCACAACTGCTCTGAGTCAGATCTTTTCAGGCTTTTGCCTCAAAGTCATTTTTTTTGGGCAACTCTCTTTGCATAGCCAGAGACTAAGTATTTACAGACTGGTATTACCACAGGAGAAAAATAATTCTGAGACTCTTGGCATTCAATTCACCCACAAATCTATCTGATACGTTTCAAGTAGAAATCAGAGTTGAACATTTACAAACTATTACCTAAATAGCTGGGCTGGCCATCTTTTAATTACTACATATTCCCCAAGCAAAGCCAGAGCCAGGTATTTCAGAGCTTGTTTCCAATCAGAGGGCAACAGTCCACTTCTCATCATGAAGAAAAATGAGCAAATAAGCCAGGAAAAAATTATCACATCATTGGAAACAACCCCAGGAGGTAGACTGCCTTAAATGATGTGACTCATATTGGCTGTCTGTGGAACAATACCAAAGAAATTATTTGGTTATTAAAAAGCACCAAGCAAAAGCAAGCACCCTCTGGACTTAGTTCTTGGCTTTAATCAAATAAACATTCATGAACATCCCTTATCACTGTGACACACACTCTAAAAGCTGAAAGAACAAAACTAATCAACATTAATAATAAACTCTAACTTACTCCCAGTAAACTTCACTCACTTTTTTAGTTATACTTCCCCACTCAAATAGGTATTGATTAAAGAAATCATATCCTCCCTCTTCCCTCCTGCCAGCAAGCACTGTTAACAGAAAACGTGTAAAATATTACAGCTATCATTACTGTCCTTGTATGAGCCAGCCATCCTGAATAGCTTCTCTTCCCTACAGCAACAGAGCTGAGTGCTCACAGCAAAGAGAGGAGCAAAGAGCAAGCTCTGCTATTAGTTACGCCAGTGCAAACGCCAGCAGAAGCTTAACATCAGTGGAATTATTGTTACAACCAATTCGTCTCATGTTCGGGGTGTGGGTTCATTTTTCTAAGCACTGTGGAAAAAACAACACCTGCTCACAGCCTCTTCACTGACCATGATGTGCAGAAGCTGTACAGGATCATGATATGCCTGCGTCTCAAAACACAGCTGAATTATGGATGAGGGAATTCAGGCGCAGAGATGCTGGAAGACATCAGGTACCCAAATGTACAATGAGAAAAAGAGTGTTAAATATGAATGGATTTAGCTTCCTGACTCTCTAGTCAGGCAGGTACATCTACATTGCCTCCGCTACACAGGGAAATTACGGTGTAGACAAAAATGTACAAACGCTTTTAAAGGTATTTTTGACACATCAGTCTGGGTCTGCCCTAGCTAGTCTCAGGCACCTGATGGAGGCTCTTAAATAGTGGCTATTTGGCAACCCAAGCCCCCTCTGTAGACACCCATCTCCCTCTGCTGACCACAACACTGCTGACTGCAGTCACCTCTGTTACATGTCACCAGTTTGATGGCAGAATTTCATCCCCGACTTCCCCAGATACAGTCACATCCTAATTACCCAGAGCTCAGCCAAGTGGCTATGCCAAGACTGAACAGGAGCCAGGCCTGGTCCTGCTCCCAGCCACCTGCCTGCTGAAGGGCTCTGCCTCCTGCAAGCAGTCCTACCCAAACATCCCGCCTGCCAGAGCAATACTCCTATTCTGTCCCTGCTGCTCGTTTCTACAGGGCAGCAAACTATGCTGCAAGGTGGCTACATCATATCTCACCCACTTACTACTCAATAAATATAAAAGTTGCATTCACATAATTAAGTAATTTCCAGAGAGAGCATTAAATGTATAACCTCTAACACTGAAGTACAGTCCCAGACACACCTACGTTACCATGTTCTTGCTCACTTTCCCAGAAGAGCCTTTTTACAAACAAACTTGGTAGAAGTGCAAAAGTACCATTCTTTCTGATGAATATGAGTTCAAACAGCAAGTATAAGAAAATATAATAAATTTCATAACAAATATGCACCATAAGAAACTGTATAATCAGTGCAAACCCAGTGGATATTTTGGATAATTCAGTAGCACAGAGGTAGCAAGGAGAACAGAGAAAAAAGTAGGAATACCAGAGCAGTTTTTCCTGATCCCAGTATGAAAACTTCACAAGGCAATCAGTGCACGTGCCTTTTGTATTTAGCACTAATTAGCAAGGTTAATCCAATATCTACCTTGATCCTCCCAACTACTGTGAAACACCTTCATTGACTGTGTAACAGTTTACAAAGCACTGCCTATTTTCAATGATCAAAATCTTGACAGCAGCTGCCCCAGCATTATGGTGCAGTCTTTAAAATCATGAAGTTAAAAAAAAAAGAAAAATCAATAAATAATAACAGCATTTAAAAATCATTTGTGGATGACGTTTGGTTTTCTGGGTAGGAGCTAACTTCTGATCTTTGAAATGCAGGGTCATATTTGCTTAATGTTTTAAACTTTTCTCTGGCTCAGGAGGACAAGAACCTAACCTTTTCTTTTCTGTTTTTTTTAACAAAAGCTGAGATTTGCCTAAAATAATGTGATTACAGCAACCAGACTAGTTTTTATTGTTGAGGTAGTTTTAGTCGCTAAACTGGGTGATAAGACTGCAGGAGAATCACTTCAATGGCAGCTTGTTCAGTTTCTTATTGTTGCACTGCAGTAAACAACTGTGTAACTGCCTTTTTTCTCTAAAATAACCCAAGTGACCTATGGCTGATGTCAGGTCCCTTTTCTGCTGCATCCGCACATTGTCGCAGATGAATTTCTGTCCCACAGGGACACAGTAGCAATCATGGAATCATAGAATGGTTTGGGTTGGAAGGGACCTCGAAGATCATCTAGTTCCAGCCCCCCTGCCATGGGCAGGGACACTTCCCACTAGATCAGGTTGCTCAAGGCCCCATCCAACCTGGTCTAGAACACATCCAATGTTGGGGCACTCTCTGGGCAANTGAATATGAGTTCAAACAGCAAGTATAAGAAAATATAATAAATTTCATAACAAATATGCACCATAAGAAACTGTATAATCAGTGCAAACCCAGTGGATATTTTGGATAATTCAGTAGCACAGAGGTAGCAAGGAGAACAGAGAAAAAAGTAGGAATACCAGAGCAGTTTTTCCTGATCCCAGTATGAAAACTTCACAAGGCAATCAGTGCACGTGCCTTTTGTATTTAGCACTAATTAGCAAGGTTAATCCAATATCTACCTTGATCCTCCCAACTACTGTGAAACACCTTCATTGACTGTGTAACAGTTTACAAAGCACTGCCTATTTTCAATGATCAAAATCTTGACAGCAGCTGCCCCAGCATTATGGTGCAGTCTTTAAAATCATGAAGTTAAAAAAAAAAGAAAAATCAATAAATAACAACAGCATTTAAAAATCATTTGTGAATGATGTTTGGTTTTCTGGGTAGGAGCTAACTTCTGATCTTTGAAATGCAGGGTCATATTTGCTTAATGTTTTAAACTTTTCTCTGGCTCAGGAGGACAAGAACCTAACCTTTTCTTTTCTGTTTTTTTTAACAAAAGCTGAGATTTGCCTAAAATAATGTGATTACAGCAACCAGACTAGTTTTTATTGTTGAGGTAGTTTTAGTCGCTAAACTGGGTGATAAGACTGCAGGAGAATCACTTCAATGGCAGCTTGTTCAGTTTCTTATTGTTGCACTGCAGTAAACAACTGTGTAACTGCCTTTTTTCTCTAAAATAACCCAAGTGACCTATGGCTGATGTCAGGTCCCTTTTCTGCTGCATCCGCACATTGTCGCAGATGAATTTCTGTCCCACAGGGACACAGTAGCAATCATGGAATCATAGAATGGTTTGGGTTGGAAGGGACCTCGAAGATCATCTAGTTCCAGCCCCCCTGCCATGGGCAGGGACACTTCCCACTAGATCAGGTTGCTCAAGGCCCCATCCAACCTGGTCTAGAACACATCCAATGTTGGGGCACTCTCTGGGCAACCTGCTCCAGTGACTCACCACCCTCAGAGTGAAAAACTTCTTCCTAATTTCTTATCTAAACCTACCCTCTTCAAGTTTAAAGCCATTACCCCTTGTGCTGTCATTATGAAAAGCGCCTCCCCAGCTTTCTTGTAGGTCCCCCTCAGGTACTGGAAGGCCACAATAAAGTCTCCCTGGAGCCTTCTCTTGTCCAGGCTGAACAACCCCAGCTCTGTAGGTGAGGGGTTCCAGCCCTCTGATCATCTTCATGACCTCCTCTAGACCTGCTCCAACAGGTCTATGTCCCTCTTGTATTGGGGGCACCAGAGCTGGATGCCTCCCTGGATGCTGGACCCTCCAGGTGGGGTCTCACGAGAGTGGAGCATAGGGGGCCTCCTTCAACCAGCTGGCCACACAATAATTCAACATAATGGGAAGATGCAGAAAAGACATTATTCCTGTGAAGAGAAGGTACAGCAAAAAATATACAGTGTGTTATTACAGAGCTTTTCTATTAAGCATACTGTGCTCATGCTCCTAAGTGGCTGGACTCAGGTTAGCTCTCTCTCCATGGCCACAAAGAGTTTGCTTAAGCCCAGCATCATGCCCAGTTCTAAGCTGGCTCCCAGCTAGACAGATCAGAGTTTGGGCAGCACTGCCTCTCATCAGTGCAGCCAAGACTGTGCCCACTGAGGAGCAGGGGCCCCTACCAGACAAACTGGCACTGCCACTGGTGTCCACAGCGGCAAATGCGCAATGCTGGCGAGATCCCCCAGCACGCTCCTCTTGGCTAGGTGCTGGCTAAGCTGTGCACCCAAGTGCCAAACATATGGGCAACTGCAAGCAAAATGCATTTCAGTGTCACTGCAGGAATATTTCTCAAGTGTTGCTGTGGGTCCATGCTGCATGTGTGCAACCTGCTGGACTGTGACCACTGAGACTCCCCATTCTAATCCAGGTGCGATGGTGTCATACCTCCCTAACTGGAAGACTCTTGCCCTTATCTTTGGTGACCCCTCAAGGGAAGGGAATCTTGAGGACAGGAAAACAAATATTACCAAGATATTCCTATATGGAGCTGTCCTGGAGAGGTTCTGGAGGGGATGCATAGAAGCTGAACTGCCCTCAGGAAAGCCAAAAGATGTTTTTCCCCCTGAGCCAGACCAGTCCTTGCCCCAGCACTACAAGCTCATGCGCCTTTTTTCTCATCTGTGCACTGATAAGAGAGGGCAGGATGCTACACAACAGAGAAGTCCTAGAGAAGGTCAAATTATTTCTATATACTTTGCCATGAAAAATATTCATACCAAGTAAGTGCACTCACCAGCAAAATCTGAAGAGCACTTTTCCTGAGCTCTTCCTCCACATGCTCAAAGTTTATGTCCCTCTGACAATCATAAAACACAAACCTTTTGTCATTCCACTGCAAACTTTATGAAATTCAGTGGTTTACATAGCTACAGGCAAAGGTTAAATTCACATGTTTTCCTGCTGACTTCACTAGTTTTAGCCTTTGAAGTCTGGTTGTGAAAATCCCCAGCCCATCCTCATAAAACAAACAGAAAAAAATCAGAGAGCAGGGGATTATCTTTGCCTCTCTCAGAGAACTACAAAAATGGTTTGCCTCCTTGTAAAAAAACCCCAAGACATCCCTTTCCTATGCACGCACACACACGTACTCTTCTGCACAGGGGTAGGGCAGACGGGTGAAGTGCACCCTCCCTATTTTAAAGATCGAGCTGAACCATTCCTCTACCAGCCTTTATAATACACCACAGCCACAACCACTTTCCTATACCTGAAAAATGCCTCTTGAACAGGGATGGCTCCTAGCAGGCCCAGGACAAGACCTGGATGTATCAACACACCAGGACAAGCAGCAGACCTACATGGATCTGTGAGAACAGAGTTGCTCCAAGGAGCTGGTGAGGACCTCAGTGACACAGACTTGCAGAGAAGCCATCTTGGTCATAGCTACTTGGAGGAGGGATGAAAAGAGGCAAAGGGAGGGAAGTTTGGGGGCATGTCTTCAATAGGGAAAAAACCTGTTTTCGAATCAGGTCAACTAAACAGGCAAAAGTCTTAAGTTTAGCCTAAGGTTTTCATCATATTCATGTGGCCAAACTCAAGCCTGAGAGGGAACAGAGCATTCACAGCTATCTACAGGTTCTTCTGTAAACCCTGCACTGCCTTGCTCCTCATTAAGGGTCTCCTCTAGCATGAGCACAAGAACATGTTTGTGCTAGTAGACAGGGTCTTGTGTGCCACATGGGATGAGCAACAGAAGGAGGCAGAGCTCTACAGAAAGGGCATTTTGAGGAATACACCTCACAGGAGGAGGTGTTGAAACAGGCATGAGTGATTTTCCAGGAGTGTGGTACATCTAATTATATTTGATATTCTCCAGTGAGGGCTGCCATTCAGAACAAAAAAATACACTTTTTTCGCAGTTTAGGTGCATCCATCTCCAGAATTTTTAGCATTCTTCTGTCAGCAGCATCAAATACCTATAAAATCAAATATATCTGAATGCTACAGAGATCTGCAGCATATGGAGCTGAAAGCAATGTGCCCCAATGTGTTAGAGTCTGTGGGAGTACCAGGTCCACCCAGATACCTGTGCAGAGCTCAAGCAGCTTATTGAGCTGGAACTGGCCAAGGGCACAAGTGTCATTGTCTCCTGCTCAGAAGAAATCCTCATTACAGAACATATTGGTAGCAAACAATCAATTAGAGGAACAAAGGAAGAGTTCAGAGCCAGGACTAGAGACGCATCTGCATCTGTTCCTCTTTTGTCACAAGTGAAACCTTGTGCTTCCTGAGGGTCTGATCCTGCTTTTGATGAATGAGCATCAGAGAGCTGCATGCACATAGCAAGCAGAGAGTGAGACCCTGTGAGCAAAATCACTCAGCATTGCTGGAGCACGCCTCGGGCTGATGGCAATGCTTTTGACAAGGGAAGAGATGCAGAAGCACACCCATAGATGCAGCAGGTAGCATATGTCAACATCAGCGCTTCCCATGTTTATGAAGGATTTGATTGAATAAAGGACCTGGCAATAAACTACCTGAGCGATTCCAGATTGCAGCACACATATCCACCATGTGCCTTTCCTGCCCCAGAATACCATACTTCATTAAACTGATGACACACGTTAAACGCTGCAGACTGCTGGCCACCCACACAGAGCTGTGGCTCCCTTGCTGCTCACCTCTGCACCTTCCCAAGAACAGCGGTTCCTCTGGGTTCCCCAAAGCCACCGCATTTCATCTTGGTCCATTCCTCCACCTTTCGTGGGAAGGCAGCACAGGTATGTGAACCTGTGATAGGAAAATGTAATTTGTTCGGACCTTTGCCTTCAGGGTGAACACTAAGATGCTGCCATCAGCCAGAAAATTTGTGATCTAATTTAGAGGCAGCGAGGCATGTCTTTTCTCTGAGGCTTTTGGAAAACGGAGCTGGCTTCCCACTTTTACATGATCTAGCAACATTTGTTTTTTGGGTTTTTTTAATGCTAAACAATGTTCATCTTTTCTCTGTAGGGCAGCGGGCTGAAACAGAAATGAAGGCACACTGCAGAGGGCTGTTGGCCAGGCGTGCAGCCCCACAATCCAGCTGGGACACCAGGTCATACACTGAGTTTGGTGCTGGCGTCCCTTAGGTCTGTGCACCTTAGCTGCTGCTGGCAATGGTCATTCACAACCATCAGAAAGGGAGAAAAGTTAGGGGGCTATGATTTCTTTTTGTCACAGCTGACCCATTTAGTATTTTAGATGGCTGTTCTACAATTTTCCAAGCGCTTTCTCCTCAGCCCACAACTGTCAGGAGAGCTGCAGAATAAGATGGGTGTAATGAGTGACGGGAGGTTTCAGCTGTAATTCTAATGCACAGTGTCCCATTGAACCTGCTTAACCTGCCTCCTGCTGAGTGTTAGAGATGGCCTTAGAAATAGCACACAAACAGGACAGGGATTTTTTTTTCCCCCTTTTAGAAAATTTCTGGGTAAAGTTCTTGCTTCTTCCAGTCAAGCTAAAAATACTGTGGAAAGAGTCTTTCATTGTAAAGCAGCACTTGGAAAGGTCTTCTGAAGGTCACAGACTGGAAGTGAGAGTTTGAGCTCCTGAGATTTACACTTAGCTCTTGCACTGAACTGTCACGTGTTGTATGGCTTTGTTCTCCTTTGCTCCTGATGTACTCGGACAAGTGGCAACCGCAGGGCTGGAGATGCCAGCATGTCCAGCTTACTCGTGTCCTGTCCAACTGCAGCTGGAGCACAAGCTACCACCACACAACCCTGGGACAACAGGCTTGCAAGACAGGCATCGTGTTGGTAGTTTGGATGAGGAGCCTCTTTCTCATGGAGAGCTTTCAGGGGTGTCACTGCCCCATCCTTAGCTAGTCTCCCATGTGATACCTTGTTGTGGCTCTGTCCCCAGGAGACCACACAGCAGATGAGCAGTACAGAAGTATGGCTGACACCAGAAAGTGCTAGATTTAGGGCAAAGAAACATAAAGATACCCCACTCCTTGGCAGATCTGTCTCTTCTCCTAATGGGAGAAGTCTCCTCTTTCCATTTTTGTTCTCAGAAGCAACTCTCTAGGGGCATCAGGAGACTTAGCAGCAAGGTAATGCATATCATCTTTACTCAGTAAGGCAACACTGTACTTGCGGTCACTGACATTTCTTAGCTATGCCTGTCACCCAAAAATGTGAGTTTTACCCAACAGCATTACCATTCCTCCTGGCTCCTCTGGGATCGACCCAGTGCTGCGGAGGAGACATGCAGATCCAGAGCCAAAACTGAGATCCGAAGAGGAAAACCTTACCATCAGTCCAGCTCCCTGCCCACATCACGGCAGAGTGCCAGGAGTTGTGTACTAATCTAATTTAGCAGGAAGCATTGCTGCTTTGGTTGGGACAACGCTTGAAAGGTAAAGCCACTGTCTTACAAGAGCCCAGCTGCTGTTAGGGAACCTGCACTCCCTCTCCCCAAGTACAGCTTAACACACTCCACCATTTCCCTGGGCAGCCTGTCCAGGGCTTAACAACCCTTTTGTTGAAGGAATTTTTCCTAATGTTCAATCTAAACCTTCCCTGGCACAACTTGACACCACTTCCTCTTGTCCTATTGCTTATTACTTGGGAGAAGAGACCAACCCCCATCTTGCTCCAACCTCCTTCCAGGTGGTTGGAGAGAGCAAGGTCTCCCCTAAGCCTCCTTTTCTCCAGGCTAAACAACCCCAGTTCCCTCAGGCACTTCTCGGGGAACTTGTGCTCTAGACCCTTCACCAGCTTCGTTGCCCTTCTCTGGACACGCTACAGCCCTTTGATGTTGTAGTGAGAGGCCCAAACCTGAACCCAGTATTTGAGGTGTGGCCTCACCAGTACTGTGTACAGGGGGACAATCCATAATCAGTGGATTTGGAAAGAAAACCCCAAACCAAGTCTCCTTCATTAATACTAATTTCCAAGGAGTTTCTTAACAAAAAGGTTTTCCAGGCTTTTTTATATTCATCCCTGCAACTCGGCAGCAGCGCTGACAGGATGACAAACCCGCTTCTCGACAGCGCACGGGGGTAATATATTAACAAGTGAGAAATAAGTGTGAGCCGCTGGTCGCGCAGAGGCCGCTGCGCCTCCGAACAACCACAGCAGCGACAACGGGCACCCGGGCGGGCCCGCGGCCAAACCTCCGCCCCGCACGGCACAACCGCTGGGCTGCGGCTGGAAGGCAACTCTGCCCGAAACCCCGCGGAACTGGACCCATGGTAAACACTGAAGCGCCTGATGTTGACCCGAAGGCCGGCGGGGTCCAGGGGGTGATCTGGGAGCCGATCGAGCCCCATAATGCGGAGGGAGCGCGCGAGGGCGCCGCGACCGTTGGCGGGGCGCGGGCTCCACCTGGCGGCGGCGGGCGGCAGCTGCAGCGCGGGGCCCGCCCGGGCCTTGGCCCCTCAGCCGCCCCCGCCGCGGTCTCCGCTTTCGGCTCGGACTGGGCAAAATGAAGCTAAAACTCGGCCTCGCCGACGCTGCAGAGCCGGGGGAGTGCCGATTTCACCGAGCAAAACAAGGCTAAAGCCCTGTGACAGCATTCCTATGGTCGCAGCCTGCCCAGAGCCACGGCTGTAGCGCAGTCTGTGGAGGCCAGCAGTCACCTCCCCACCGCCCTGTGTAATAATTCATATTGTTATAAATAATATCAAGCTATCAAACGCTCTGATGGAGCTTCCTGCCTTTCACGGCTACCGGGGGCATCCAAGTGGCACCTGAAGCACCATTGTGCACGAGACCAAATTCGCCAGTGGCTTCAGCAAGTGGGATCTGACTCCTGAGGTGACTCCCTTGTCACCTGGAAGAACCAACACTGCTGTATTTATAAGATGCTTTGCCTGGTGGCTGAGCAGCTCTCCTGACAGAGCTGTGCATCCAAGCCAGGGCAGTGAGCTGGGACCGGCTCCTTCAGCCCCATCAGCCACAGGCAGGTGGACTCAGGCACCAAGATGAGTTTGGGTGTTGGGGTATCAACATCTCCTCTGGAGAACCAGCTGCAAGCCAAGGTGACAAGGGGAAGTGAGCTTCATGATGCCCATTCCTGGCTGGCAACGGACTTTGTCTCATCTACAAAGCACCAGAATAAGAGCTGGCAGAAATGACTGTTACAAGCATTTATGTTCAATTCCTGCTCTGCGGGAACTAAGCTCTTCCAGCAATTAAAGAGAGTCAGCAATATCCTAGGCAGTGTAAACATTTGCAACCAGTAATTACAGATATCCCATCTGAGCTGCTGAATGACTGCTGCCATCTGATACCCCTCCACCCCCTCAATTTTTCCACTTTCTTTAAAAAACCAACAAACTAACAAACCATTTTACATTGCTTGAGCAATCATAACCTGCCAACTGATACGCACTAGACTGTATCAGTGTTTAAATCACAGCAGTAAAGATAGTGTGAAAGATACCAGTTTAAGCCACTCAGATAAAATGGTGTCCAATTCCACTGGCTGAAGGACATAAGAATATATGTTAGGTCCTCAGCAAGTCTCTTGACTATGCAGCATTGTTGGCTTTCAAGGTGAGAAGAACTGAAATGTAGAACTGGAAGCTCATATTTAATTCTCAGCCATTCCCTGAGGCTCCCATGGCTGATCTCAGAGTCTTTCCCAGCACCACAGCCTGGACATATAAATGAGCTGATCCACAGGGTCTGGAGTGAGTATTTGTGGTTTTGGGTGAGTTGCTCTGTGGGTGAGTTGCTCTAACTGTGGGTCAGTTTCCTAACCACAGCGTGGGAAGACAGATGACTACTGCAGAAGCTTGTGTGAGACTCAGGGACACAAATTAAGCCAGTCACCTTACCCTTCCACTTCTCACCTATCTGAGGGAATGAGCATGACACCACAGTGCCTCACTACCAGCCTGGAAGAGCAGAGAGAAGATGTAGGATATGCCCAGGAGTGGCCTGCTCCCCATATTGCCACAAGCTGGCTTGTAGCTGGGAAGCTATCAACTGGCTTTAGCAGGTGCGTTGTGCATTTACATTTCTCTGGAGACACCATTTGTATTTGTCTGTGTTTTAGGCTTCCTATTGTAGCCTGTTGGGAGGTAAGAGTGTGTTCCCAGACGACACAGTGAGGTGCCACAGTGAGCTCCAAGCTCACAGCCCCGAGGAGGATCGCAGCTAGCGCAGGGCTGTGGCATTCAGCGTCACCAGGGACTAAACCAACCATGGAGCCAACAGGATTCAATTCTGTGTAAAGGTCAAGCTGCACACTTGAACAGCATCTTACCTCAGAGTTGCTTTTTGGGGAGTATTAGCCCAATCTCAGTGCTTCCTGAGGATGCACTGAATAACCAGTGCTATTCCCTTTCACAGGTGGGTAAGGGACATGGGTACAAAAGGACTCAATCAATGTCACAAAAGGACCCCAGACAATATTGCTCCACATGTCCCACCAGCAAACTCCGCACCAGCAGCTACACCCAGGAATTCCCAGGCCCTAAATCTGAGTTTTATTCTAGCTGCTTTCCACCAGAAAAGACATAAGCTTTCCAGAAAGCTGAGTTTTAGGGAAATACTAACATCTCAGAATGTATTCTTAATCACTAGTAAGAGAAAAGCAAACTCTTCCAGGAGACAAAGTCACAAAATTGTTCTGGTTCCACAATGTTGAACCGTTTCATTTAGATAATGTCAAAACATCCTAAAATATTGTCTTATGCAAAAGAGTAAACAGATTGACCATTTTAATAAGCCAAAATGAAATTAATTTACACAAGCAATTCAGAATGATTTGTTTTGACTTCTTCCTTTAAAAATTGTCAAATTGCCAGAAACCTGAGATTTCTGCACTAACAATACTGCCTTTCCTACAAGGTAACTCTTCCAGCCCGTGTTTTAGACCAGCTCCTCACATAACAGCCAGACTGACTTCAGCCCCAGCAATATCCATTGCTTTGTTGGTGCAGTGTTTGAATCTACTCTTCTGGAGCTCCTAGAAGGGCGACAGGGCCTGAGGTACAAGAGCTGACCACAGCTGTGATGCATACAACACCCGTGCTGTACCCTTGGGACTGCCTTTGCTTTGTCTTCTGCTGGTCCCAGGGACTGAGCCGCTAAAAATAAAGAAACTGTCACCCAGGTGATAGCTCAAAATAAAATTGTAGCCGTCAGAATTAAAAGCCTGGAAAATAATGATTATCATCTCTGTGGAATCACCAAGTGCACATACAGCTGAGACCGGTCACTTTGATCTCGGCTTCTAGTGCTGTACCAAACCACTCAGACTGTGCTGATTCGAAATTAGGAGTGGGTGATTTATTGCACATTGAGAGCCTTGTAAATCAAGCTAAAGAACCGGGCCTGTCAGTAGCTGTCTGTTAGCATTTCCATTTCTTTCTAAGCTTACTGCTACCAAAGACTGTGCTGTTCCAGGTCCCACCTTGCTTTCACATCATTTTCAAGTATTTCAGCTCACATGAAAAAGCTGAAAAATGTAGGTTTTGATGCTTGTAGGTCATGGCCCAAAATATTTCCCCCCAGTCTTTTCCTCCCAAGAATGCAAAAAACCTCTCCCCGTCTACCATAGATCGTGCCCTGCATTTGAGAAATACACAAAGCTTTGAATACACTCAGAGACGAGCTGGTTACAGCTCCCAAAAGCAGCAAGGACAACCAACTACGATGCAACACAGGCTCAGAAAAACTAGATGAAATTTTAATTTCCAGAAAACCACTTGCCAGTCGGTCTGCAGCCAGCCTGACTCCCTGCACACATCGCACGTATTCCCCGCCTGCTGCCCTAGACCATTTTGACATGGGAAGAATCCTCTCTTTGACACTTCACTTTCCATCTCCCCTGGCTGTGCGTTTCCCCAGGGTGCCAGCATTGCATGCACCATCCCACCTGGCTGAACCCACCACTGCTATGTTAGAAGGTTGCTCCACCTCTCTTACAGAAAGACAGTAAAAGAGAGATCCATAAAACACGCAGTTGGTATATTTATGCCAGGCAACTCCTCCCGCCAGGTGGTCTGGTCACCCTAGGGTGGTCATAGGAAGGACCACAAAGGTCCAGGCACATTTTCCCCATTACCTACGTTGCCATGTGAGGAGCACCGTGGCCGTTTCCCACTTCAACATTATATTTTACTTTTCGGTAAATTTCTTCCTGACCCCATCAAGTTGTGCCCTGAAACATGAAAACAGATAAATTTAGAGATGACAATTTTATTTCAAACCACATTTTCTATTTTCATAAATGTCTCCCATTTAAGATTCTTGGCTGTTTGCATACTAAATAGCCTGCCTTATTTTCACTTTGCCACATCTTTGTATTATATTATTTTTACAGCTGACAAGCACTGTTAGACTGTGGGAACGCTGTAGTGTCAAAAGCAGATTGAATTTGCTGATTGCTGGAGTTCTTTGTGCTGCTCGCACAAAATTTCCTTCCCCTATAATACATCTGTTGTTTGTATATTTGATAAAGTTAATATCTGTGAAATCAGTCATTTCCCCTAGCTCTAAATTATACCATGACAGACAGAAGATTGACTTCATTGTATTGACAAGAGAGAACTCTCAATGCCTATTATTTGTGGTGACTTGGAGAGATTACAAAAGCACACAGAATAGCTTTATCAGGGGAGGATATTTCTATGAAAGCTGATAAGGTGATGGATGCACATTAACAGTGGGAATAGTTAGTTTTTAACAAACTTCAACTTTTCTAGTATTTTAGTGAGGAAGAACTAAAGAAATAGCATAAATCAATGTATCATTCCCTTCCTCTCTTCATGCCAGTATCCTGTTTAATACTGATCTCATGTGCAATATTTATGCCTACCTAAATAATTCAGGAACTAATTAATCCAATTCTTTTATAATTACCTCTTATAATGGCATACAGCCCAAATCCCAGCAGCTTAATTGCTACTTAACGGAGATATTTATGACACCAACACTAGTAAAGAATATAGGCACTCTCACTTATTTCAATTAGGGATAAGGCTTAAGCTACTGAACTCCTGATTTGGATTTCAAACACCTCCAAAATTCTGGCACATGAAGACATGCAGAGTTTTCACTTCAGAGCAAGAGGCTTCAGCTCTGTTTCACATGTGACTGTGCATCAGTGCAGAAGAGCCAGCACTCATTCACTGCAAGACAAATAAACTACAGTGCTATTTCTCAGGTGATTTGACTCTCACAGGAAGGCTCTACTGCATTTTGGCCCCATATTGCCAGATACCACAAAGCTTGCCCAAGTTGGCTAACATGTTGTGGGTGTAACCAGAGCGTAGATCACCTTGAGATCAATCAATCTGGCTTAGGACACGGGAGTAGCCTGAATGTTAAGGGCATCTCAGATGGCAATAGGATGTGATGCATTACAAATCCTGTCTTAATGAACCACCCCAAGGACCAAATTAGAAACTTAGCAGAAGAACATCACTCAAACAGGTGAGAGCAGAATCATATTGTGTAGCTCTGGGAATGTTAGTATCAGGTGAAGGTTTCTTGTGTACTACTCACCCCAGTCAGATAACAAGATATGAGGGAAATCAACACAGATAACATCTGGTGCTCAACACAGCTGCTAATGCTGGTCCCCAAAATTACATTTTCATAAACATGGAAGGAAAATGTAACAAGAGCACGTTCAAGCATGCTCCTGCAGCTCTTGGAGGGCCAGCCAAAGCAGTGGGGCAGCTGGCAATAAGAAGCCCTGACCCCTGAATGCTAAGTGCAGCTCAGCAGCATGTGGCAGGATGCTTCTGCTGAGATGGGAGCCCCGAGCCCAGCAGTGCTGTGCTGCCCTGGCTGGTCCTGCAGAAAGGAGGACAAAGGTCTGGGTTTCACTGGGTTGGAACATTTTGAGATTAGTTTTGCTTATGCACATGCAAATACAAAATTTAATAACAGCACAACCTCGCAACAGACACAGGTAGCACCTTAGTGAATACTGATGATAGTTACCCACAAGAATTTGCTTTGTCAGCTAACAGTAGATTAGAAAACAGCTGGAAAAATAAATAGCATATAAAGGGATCTTTCAGGACATAACTCTGTGGAGCTTTTGCTCTAGTCACATCTGTTAACGTTTTGATGTCTAAATTATTTTATGGGGACAGGTTAATAGGGGAATTAAGATCATAAGCAGTCATGAATAATCAGCTGACACTGGTCACATCCTCTTGTTCTGTCATTTATGTCTCAATAGGGAAAAAACTGCCTTCATTTAGACATAAAGGAAGGTTAGGTCTCCTTTCAGCTAGCAGGCCTGTGATTTTCCCATCATTCCTTCAGAGGAACAAGTGAGAGGGAAACCTTGCAAAAGGAACACATTTTTAGAGGGCTCTCTAATTTGGTAGCCATACTCTTAAACGTGATTTCAAACGAGTAGGATATTTCCTGAGCACAGTTTGACACACACTGCCTGCCCTATGAGCATTTTGTGAGGCTGTCTCACGCATCACTTAAAATAAACCTCCTTGAAAATACAAGAGCATTCCTTGGAGTGCCATATAATTAAATACGTGCTGTCTTTTCCTTTGTGGACACTGCATGTCTCTCAGGCTGGCTGCACACATGCCCCTGGTTTACTTCAGCCTCAGGAACAGTGAAGTTTAGGCAGTAACAACTACAGGGGGGTGTGTGCGTTTTGGATTCAAGGGACTGCAAACCTGGATGCATTCTTGATTGATTGAAATTAAGGGAAAATAAACAGTTCTTAAGTGAAAAACGAACACCCACAGTTTGGCTGGCACAGGTTTAGCTATATTCACAGAAAATCACTCTTTTTGCCAGTGCAATTTTCCCATTGTGAAGGAGTTCTAAAATCTTAATGGCTTTCAACTTGCAGAAACACAATGCCCTGAAAGTTTGCCTGTTACTTGTGAAGTGTGCTGTACCTAAACGTACTTTATAATTAGAAGGAATGTACTGGTGTGAATTCAGAAATCTCATTTTAAGGCATTTAAAAGCTTAAAAATACAGCTTCAAACTGAGAGTCACTTAGTTTTTATGAATGCTTTTATCTTTATGAGCAGCTAAAGACATCCTCTGAGGTCTTAAACTAGTCCTAATCAATTTTTTTAGTCAATGTATTTTCATGAGACCTGGAAAATTTATTCTATTATGCTGCTATTAACTGGTGGATATTTATGCATTAAGAGGCAAAGGAGCGACTAAGGAAGGTTTCATAATTACACCGTGAGATTAAGAATTAGGATTCCTGGGTTTCTTCTGAGCTGTGGGACACACGTAATGTGCTATCCCAAAGTGAGCCACTTTGGTTCCCTCATCCACTGAATGCACAATAATGTTGATAAGAAATCACTGTGAAGTACGTCAAGGCGTGTTCAATGACAGGGTGACTTTTTTTGGCATATAGACCCCTCACCTGCATGCTCACAGGATTTTACTCCTGGTAAGGTTCTTTGGGATTCTCAGGTGACCTGCAGTGTTAAGAGTGCTTTTATTGCTGCTTATGGGTCATTAATGAATTACTCCCCGTCTCTCGGACCTGAGTCACAAAAATGGGAAACTAAATTCGAACCCACAACACTGGATAGAAGAGAGATGTTTACAAAGAAATTAAAAAGAAATTGGTTGTTACTAAAAGTATTTTCAAATAAGCCCTTTTTATCTGGGGAGAGGATTATATTTTTTGGAACTTTCCAACTTTTTAGAAAGACAATGAAACCACCTCCACTCCAAACCCAAAGACTGAAAACTTTTCAATTTCTAAGAAAATATTCCGACTTTGTTTTTTCAATTACAAAAATAGAAAAGGAGAAAAATCTAACCTTCTATGTACTTGATTCTAGATAGTTCACTTCCAGCACTTGATGAACAGACAGGACAGGGCAGACAGGCACTGGAGGTCACCTGAAGAAACATCAGACAGCAGTCAGCAGAGGTCTCAGAGGGACAGCACTTCAGTCATCTTGCAGAAATCCCAAAGGGTAGCTTAGAGGAGCTGACGGGAGCATCAGGTTTCCTCTCCCATACCTGCAGAGAGCTGGACAGACATCTCTTGCTAGATATTGTTCTCATCTCAGCCTCTTGTTCTTCTTCTAATAACTGGTCCCAAAGACAAGGATACGAACAAGCCCCTTGGAGAGCCCCATATTTTGCAGCATTGTAAGTCTTGCTTTTTACTCTTACGAGAACTTCATCACCACTGGTCCTGTACCAGGACTGTGCTGTACCCAGTACAGTTCTGGGGGGAAGGGGAGGGGACCAAGGTGGCAGTGCTGATCTGCAGTGTCCCAGCTTGTCCTGGGGGCCACATAGTCACTATGAAAATTCAAGATATGGGAACAAAACTAAGCCCTGTTAAAACCTTTCATGAAAAATGGGAAGTATCATGCCAGGATAACTCCCGTGTCAGGATGACTTTCTACTGGTGTCCTCACTGCAGTCTGCAGTGGGCAGGTGGGCAACCTAACCTTTGCCTGCTGCATGTGTCAGTGTAGCCTCGAACGAAAGAAACTGTTGGGTTGAAATTTTCCATTGGAACAGCTTTATCTGGCTGAAATGTTCAACAAAATACTTGGTAGAGAATGATATTTTATCCAGAAGGATGGCTTGAGTTTAGTAACTCCACTGATTTTGGTAGAAGTCTCCTTTCTGAGCTGATGGTGATTTATCTGCTCTATTAAGTCTGATGACAAAGCACATGGTGCTTTCAATGGGACCAGAAATTAGACTGTCTGCAAAAAGGCAGTGGACAGAAGTTCCACCTCAGTTACTCTGATTTAAATGCAGAGAAGCTCCTGTGACTTCTTTTGTGTTATTTCAGCTCTAAAGGAGCGAAATGGAGAGCAGAGCTGCACCAGTGAACAGCAGCACCACAATTACTTCAGCTCAAAAGAGCAAAGAGTTTAAGCAAAAATATTTTCTTTTATCATGAAATTCCCAAGTATATTTGGGGAATTAGTGATTCATTTCTCGAAAGTAACATAAATTCTTTTAATTTAATGAAAAGAAAAACAACAACATAAACAATGATTTTTAGAAAACCTACACAAAATGCTGTACCATTTCTCACTTATTTTAAGAGTATTCTTACCTGGACACATGTATCTTATTTCCATATTTCTACTGAGGTACAACTCACCTAACAATAAACACCAGTATCGTATCCCCTGTATTTAACAAGTAAAATTCCTTAGTAATTTCACAATCAACAATGCCTGGTGTTAAGGATTTCATTATTAAATCTGATTGAATATGATTAAATATGGCTCATGCTTTTCAAAATGGGTTGCATGATAGATTTAAATGAACTCATTAGTGGTTAATGCAGCAAAGCGCTTTCTAAATGCTAATGTTTGGCTGCCTTTGGCTCATTAATTAATTTGAAGATTGTGTAATTATCAGAGCTTTCGATTAGCATACGTCTACTTCTTTTTATTCCCAAATGACAGCTGTTTGCCTGCAACTATCGGAAATTCAATTATATTTATAATAAAAATAGGACATCAAACTGCCCAAACAAGCACACTCTGCATGGGAACAGCATCTTTTCCTTTCAAGTCTTTTTTTTATTACTGTTATTTTCGAAAAGAGCATGGGCTCAGCAGCTTTCTCTCAGCACAGAGAAGGGATGGCAAATACATGGCTTTGCCAGATAATTGCCTACCTTTGAAGAGTTGTGCAAGATACGTGAGCTCTGAAAAGGGCTTGGAAAGAAGCAGGAGCAGAGCCTGGCTTGTTACTCTCTCCCCACAGCCCCTTTTTAAAAAATAATCTATTTTGTACTTTGCTTTTAAAGGCCAGCAGCCGTGAAATGATGCGATATGGCACAAATGGCCTGTCCAGGACAGATGAGCTGGTGTGTAGGTAGGGCCATGGCACATACCTGGGTCCCTGGTAGAGGAGCAGAACCACAGAGCCACAGGCTCCAGTGCAGGCTGGGAAAGCGTCACCTGGTAAAGACACTGTGCTGAGACTCAGGACAATGAATGTACTGGCAGCTCTCCTTTAATAACACAAAAACATGGAAATAAAGTAGAAACAGTCTCTTAAGCTGATAGTAGGCACAATGATGAGGCCATAAATGCAACAGACACTGAGAAGTGAACAAAGTGTTACAGTCAATGCTTGTGTCTGTAAGAGAAAGGCGTAGGTTATGAGATACAAGTCCTTCATAAACACCAGCGTGGACTAATGAGAGATGCCATAGGGATAACTCGTGTCTGACATTCCTAGAGCTGTAATGCTCTCAGCTGGAAGGAGAACAGAGCTTTATCTCCTGCAGGAGAGATTAACTAAAAAAACTTAAATCAACTCTCTGGATCATTTCTCCTACGGTTTTTAAAGATGCATCTGATTTCTCGAACAAGTCTTCATGGTTGTCTTCACATCATACGCTGAGTTCACGTCAGTCCTTACAACATTTAACAGGGAACTTGTTTGCCATCAAAAGATGTTGTTTCCTCTAAATATGGGATTCTCTGCTGTAGTTATCCTGTGCCACAAACAGCTGGAGTGGCAGCACAAGTGTAAAAGCCAGAAAAACAAGCCTTGGGGCTCATTAGCACGCATGCAGCTGCCTGAAAGGAGCCCTTCTCTGCCAGCAGCTGCAGGAGCCACAATGCATTACCATATGGAATAATTAAGCCAAATAAGTAACTATTACATTTGCTAGTGAAATAGAATAAATTCATTTTCTCCAACAGTCAGCTTGTACTTCAAAAACATCCAACATGCATCACTTAGATAAATCGTCTGATGAGTTTGCTTTTGAAATTGCTATTAGTCATGGATGTTCATCCTATGTATTTTTATATGGAAATTTATTATTCCGAAATGAGCACCTAGGCAAGATTAAGTAGCTAGCACTTCATATCCCCCAAAACTGCAACCCCCCCAAATCTTCATTCAAGAGGATAATGACAAGGAATGATTATGCAGAAAAATGTGACACCCTTAACCTCTAAGCTATTGCTTGCTTCAGTGCAAAAACAAATGTTAATTTTTTCACTAAAAATTGCTACACAATTGCTATTTCAGACAGAGTTGTACCTCAATCAGTAGCAGGGTGATTGAAAAAGAAAGGGCTTGGTTGCATTAATAATTGACAGAGAAATAGGAATGCCAAGATAGGTATCTTAGAGAAAGATCACACCTCCAATGGATGCCAAGGCCTGTCGCCAACTTTACTGTCACACAGGAGCACAGGGATGCTGCTGGATGGGTTACCCAGCACTTAGCCTGCAAATCCTCTCAGCACCTGCTTCCCGTCTCTAAACCACACAAACCTTGGTGTTTGCAGCATGTCCTAGATGAGGGAAGTGACCCTCAGCAGCAGAATACACAAGACCTGTTGACTAGACTGACCCACTGCCCTTCCCAAAACAGCACCCCTCATCCATCAGACTGCTGCAGAGCCACAAGAGTGCTGAGGAGAGCTTCTAATGATGCCTGTTTTAAGGCTTTGACCACCTCTGTGGCAGCAGCATGTTGGCGTTTTCAGGCATGAGATTAAGAGTTCAGGTTGTCTTGGAGATAAACTGCTGTGGGGAGATGTCATCTCTCAAGCAGGAAAGGAGAATCACTGACTCAGCATCTGTCCAAAACCAGCAGAAGATGCAGGAGTATAAACGAGGCCATCAGAGCCAGTGAAGAATATTATTGCTGAAGCATTCAGGGACAGGCAACAAACAGAAAAATCAACAGATTTTGCCACAGCCTCTGACAGGGAATGCAGGGAGCGAGGAGAAGGGAACCTGGCCCCCAGGCAGCTCCTGGCACCTGTGAAGAGTCTCTTGGGCTGGCGAAAAATAGATGAAACAAAACTTAATACATGCACTTAAACCATGTGATTGGCTTCAGGAAAAGGTGCAACACATTTTAGCAGGACAACGTTGAAAAATGACAAGAAAGCAGTGGATTTCAATGAAGAATTGCAACTGCTGTCTGAGGCATAGGTCACACCAAATACCTCTAATGAATTTTTAAAGGCAAAGCCACAGAGACAGGGACAAAAATTTTGTTGTGCTGAAGCTCCCAGAGATTCGCCTACTGATTTCCATGGAGCCACCTGAGTAATACCTGTAATACCAAGAGGGAAAATGCCTTTCACCCTCCTGGGGTGTGACATTTATGGATGAGAAGGGCAAAATGTGGCATTGCTCAAATACCCCTCCCTGTTGTTGGTTAGGAGAGTGCCTCTGATATTAATCATACAGACATAACTTTAAATCCTGCATTTAATGCTAATGGTCACAGACTGTGTCCCAGAGAGCCAGAACAGTGGGAACAGGCAGCGTGCCTGCAAGACAAACTAATGCAAGGAAACAAGAGGAAGGGCTGTGAGCACACAGTACCTGACCTCAGTCTCCCAGGACAGCTGTGCCTGTGGGAGTTTTCCTGTAGTTTTGCAGAGCTAGCAGCCTGGTGCTCTTCATGTAGCTCTGAACTTTCCCTTCTTCTCCTCTGTACATCTGGACACACACCTGCTGTAACAGCCGACTTCACTTTGGAAGAGGACTCCATCCACCCACCCATCAGTTGAAAGGACAGTGGTCCCAATGCATCATCTGTTGTATCTGCCTTTTATTCTCCTTTTTTCTGTACTTGAGGCAAACTCCAGCATCTTCACTTCTGCAGGTATTGAAGGTCTGTACACTATCATTTACTCAGTGGACGATGAATCCGACAGTCTAATCTTAACTTCTTAACAGCTGTGTTTATTTACTAAAGTAGTAAATTGTTTCCTCTAAAGCATGGAGGGGCTGGTGTGAACAAACTAACATCGCTGCAATTTGGTGAGATTTGGTACTTGCACATGCTTTCTCTTGGAACCATACATTTTTCTATCACTGAAATATCTGAATTATATGCAATCTTGGGATCCAATCTTTGTTTTAATGATTCCTCCGGCTGCTGTTTTGTGTAGAGAAGGAAGGCTGGAAGTACAGTAAATTAGCTTACAGGAAATAGGAAATAATAACACCACTTATGTTCTGAATCTTGCTTACTGCATTTGCACCCATTCCAAGACACTTTTCTCTCTCCTATTTGTAGTTTAGCTCAGATGACACAAGTCACTGCAACACCACGTTGCTCTTGTAGCCTGTCTCCGCACTTACACAAACTGGACGCTGGGTAGTTGTGCATAAGCAGCAACACTCTAGATCAGCAGAGGTGTTAGGATACCTTTACATGGGTCGCACACCTACAGCCTGAAACTTAAACTCAGCCTTATTAGTCCAGACCAAGGTGATTTTTGAATTTCTGGAAACGGCCTTCAGTTTGAGGTGAGTCTTGCTGGGACACTGGCAGTATCTGGGGGCTTCCCATGGTGTCTGGCTTGCAGTGCTCTGCTGGGTGCTCCTCCTCCAGGACTGTGGCTGCCTAGGAGCCCGTACAAAGCACAACTACTGCTCTAACACAAGGGAAAGGAAAGAAAACAAAATCTTGCTGCTTATGGTGAACCAAGTATAGCATTGCTGCAGCAATCCCAGTTGGAGTAGCAAGTTTTGGAAAACAGTGGAGAGGCACAAATCTAATGGGAAAATAACACATCCTTCCAGCTCAGCAGCAGTGCTAAAATAATGCTATTAAACCTCCTCTTCTAGTTTCTACTTCTCAGGGATATGGAAGCAGCTGAGAGTATAGTACACACCTACCCCCTCCACCACTGCTGAGACTGTTGGATCCTTAAAATCCCTCTCTCATTTAAGGCTGATAAAGGAAATTACTTTTCTGCTGACTTATTCCCCACGGCAGCAGCAGCAGTCATGCTCAGGCACCTAAGAGGAAGGGTTCAGGTTCACAGAATCACCATGGTTGGAAAAGATCTTTAAGATCACAAAGCAAGGTTGCTCCCCAATACAAGCAAAAGCAGGTAAATAACCTAGAGCCAGAAGTGAAGTGATCTGCATACCAAAAGTACAGTTTATATCTCTTCACTCTTTTTCAGTCATTCCCCACACGCTCACAGACACAAGAGGACCCTCAGGTGCCCATTTGCTGTAGGACACATCCTGAAATCTCAGCATGTATCAGGCTGTCATGGTTTAACAACCGCCAGCAACTAAGCCCCACACAGCCACTCGCTCACGCCCCTCACAGTGGGGTGGGGGAGAGATCAGAAGTGTAAAAGTGAGAAGACTTGTGGATTGAGATAAAGACAGTTTAATGGGTAAAGCAAAAGCTGTGTGCATAAGCAAAGCAAACCAAGGAATTCATTCACCATTCCCAAGGCAGGCAGGTGCTCAGCCATCCCCAGGAAAGCCGGGCTCCATCACACCTAACAGTGACTTGGGAAGGCAAACACCATCATTCCAAACATTCCCCACTTCCTCCTTCCCCCAGCTTTATATGATGTGGTCTGGAATATCCCTTTGGTCCCTCCCAGCCTCTTGTGCGCACTCAGCCTACTCACTGGTGGGGTAAGAAGCAGAAAAGGCCTTGAATCTATAAGCCCTATTCAGCAGTAGTTAAAACATCCCTGTGTCATCAACACTGCAGCACAAATCCAAAACATAGCCTCATTCCAGCTATTGTGAAGAAAATCAACTCTACCCCAGCCAAAACCAGCACGTTCTTCACCCCTTATTCCATCGTATTTGTGAGACAAAATATCTGTGTGGTCAGAAATCAGCAATATGTAGGTCTCCATAAGATAGAAGCAGCCCTGACCAAAATATATTCTTATCACATTAAAAAACCTTTACTGCCTGAAAGAATGTTTAATATAAAGCAGCAAAAATTCTTTCTCTCTTTCTTCGTTCTCTTACCAAGTACATTAGGATATCACTGCAGAGTTTTATGAATTCACTTCTGTTCTGTTTCAGTGCAGGCATCACATACATCTTCAGGTCCCAGGGTGCCCTTCCCCATTCTCACTGTTTCTGGAACATCTCTGTAGCAGTATTGGTTTGGGAGGGTGGTCCCTGGTGGAAGATGTGGGCAGATACAACCCTGAGCCTGGTCCTCCATCCCATTTGGGGGAAAATGTCTTTGGAGGAAGGAATTTTGAGTTTTATCTGTAGCTTTGCCATAGACCTGCTGTGTAACTCTGGACAAAACCTGTCACTAGCTAAAAACCAGAAAGGGGAAACAGTGCAAAGAAAGGGCTGTAGAAGAGGAAAAAAGGTGTTTATGTAAAATCTCCAAGAACAATGGGGTCTTGTCTTTGCAAACCCATAAATTATTAAGCCACTGTTTGTATTTATTACAGCAGAATTTCAAAACTAGGAATCTCATTTCATTTCCTTCTCTTCCTCACTTATGCCAGAGACTGTATTTCTTATAAACAAGATTCTTATTTCAGTATTCATTACATTGTCTGTCACGAAGAGCAGCTGGTGTTGATGAATTAAGATGCATTGAGGATGGTTCAGCCTAAAGAAGAAAACACACAACAAGAGTTTTCAAATATGTAAAAAGCTTCTGTGAACAATAAAGAAACAGTTTTCTNTGGAATTCCTGTATCCACGCAGGTAAAATGTGATCCAACTGCAAACGACACAGGCAGCCATGTAATGGGCTGGTGTTGACTAACAGAGCACTACGGACACGGATTTCTTACCCTTACTATTTCTTATTTCTTGTCCAATTCAGAGGCACAACTTAACAGCAATGGGAAATGCGTCCAACGGAAACACTGAGTTGATTTATTTACCCAGCCAAGCAAACAGTAATAAGATAAATAAATAAATGGGTCACCAAGGATTCTGCATTTGAATGCTCCAGGTAAGAAATCATGTACC
This sequence comes from Brachypteracias leptosomus, assembly GCA_013401335.1. Classification (NCBI taxonomy): domain Eukaryota; kingdom Metazoa; phylum Chordata; class Aves; order Coraciiformes; family Brachypteraciidae; genus Brachypteracias; species Brachypteracias leptosomus. The sequence goes on along the minus strand of VYZX01002904.1, from coordinate 41,051 downwards.
CAAACCCCAAACTTGGGGGCACACCCTCTGTCCAGCCAATGGCAACAAACCACACCTCTACTTAACTGACATTTCAGATGGGTACCAAACAGGAAATTTTGCTGCTTTAACAACGTTCAGGGCAAAGTTATAATTAGTTCTCTCGATGAAAACTGTATTGAATTATTTCCTGTCAAATTAGCTCAAGTTACCATGCTGAAATAGAATATATAATAGAATATTTAATTCAGCACACAGAGCAAGATTTACTGATTTGAGCATGAGGGGTAAACAACACAATAGCAACAAACTATGCACGCTCCTACCTTTCTCTTGGGAATTGGCTTCTGGCTTCAAATTACTTACTGCTAGAAAGCAGTTTGTTCCTATCCACCTAATCAGCATCTGACTTTGCTGCAGCGTTCAAGCAATCCGAAGATCGATGAGATGTGGCAATAGAAAAGGAAAGAACTGCAAAATTTTCAAATCACAATTTAAAAGGTAAACTAAGCATTAGTAATTGCAATTCTTCACTGTTTTCCTGAGGTGGGGATTTCCTACCTTAAAAATGATTCACTTACAAGAAATTAAGAGATAGATGTCAGAATCTACTGCAGGTCCCAATTTAAGTATTATGAATGTAGGTTACTATACCATGAAAAAGTCTTTTTCTGTATTTAGAGAGTGTAAAGGCACAATGCAGTTCAGGTCTAGCAGTGAGCAGACATTGTGCTCCTGGTAGCTTTTGTAATTGCAAACGATTCAGCACCAAAACTCCATGAGCAAGAAAGTGACTGCAAAGACCCAACACAGCTTTGGAAAACCAACAGCCGTGTGCAGGTGACTTACACCTTACCTGTGCTGCTGTGCCTGGCTGACCCTACATCTTCAGATGCTCTCATCAACAGAAGACATTTGAGGAAGGGACAAAGGTACTAATTAAACTAAATGGAGCCTTCAGATTTCATGTTTTCTGCCAAGGCTGAGACAACACGTAAGAAGAGCAAATGGTGCCTCACGTTTGTTGTATGTGCACTTAAAGATAGTGGAATGGGAAACATGATCTTTAAAAGATGCTTTAATGTTCATCCACCAACATTTCTTCTCAGAAGTGCTGCCCTAGGTCTGCTTGTACTGAAGTAATTGGGAATTTCCCCTCAGCATTGCTGTGACCAGGGGCCTTTTTTGTTCTTCAACAGGGAAGGGCGAACACTCAATCCAAGCTGCTGCCAGTCCAGGGAATGAGTCTTAAAATGTTCAAGAACATGTAATTAAGGAAGCTAAAAATGCAGCTCTCTCAAGGTAGAAATCAGGGTTCTCAGCATCCAGAACAAGTTAGAAAACATCTGGGGAAACAAGAAAACTTTCTGTTGAAAGTAATTGGCCCCTACTGAAGACTTACCAACATCATCTTGAGACCAGAATCTTGACTTGGTATCTGAAGAATGAATCTAGGTGCTGAACATTTTCACATCTACTAAGAAAACCTGTCTTTTTAAACTGTCAAACAATCCTTTATAGTACCAATTTTCAGTTAGTCGGATAAATAAGAAAGCCTCTGCACTGCAGAACTCCTGGGTCAGCTTTCCTTAAGGACAGATTGTACTAACTGGGGCATCATCATTCTCTACAGAATCATCGATAAATCCCTTCTAAATTATTACTCTGTTACAGCTGCCATTGCTGACAGCAGGGAAGCAAAGCTGCTGCTTAGCCTTCCATTAAATCATTGCCCTATGAGGGAGGGAACATGGACCTTATGAACACCTGGGATCATGAGTTCCTACAGAATTACAAACAGCAGATTGGTACAGCATGAGAATAACTAAGCTTCAACGGGAAGATTCGGGCAGTAACAGCATAATGCATCTACCTGGAACACCGTCTCCTCCTCACAGGCCACAGCTGAGCATCGCTACCATGCAAGGGCAACATCTACACACTGCAACACCACTCTGGTTCCTGCATCTCATGGTGGCCACACTCCAGAGGGGAGCATTTGTGCTAATGAGATTGCAAGACACAAAAACTTTCTGTATCGTGACATTAGTTAGTAGAAACAGTCTGTCTCAAAACCATTAAATTGCTTCTATTCTGCTCTTTGGAAATTCAAACGTCAACAGAGAAATCCTGAAGCACACTCAAGACTCCACGTGGAAGGAATCCAAGCCTGGTTTTACACTTCCAAAATATAGTTCCTCCTCTGTTTTCAACCCATTATGTGTGTTTTGCGACTTATTAAAATAAATTGATTTTGATAATGCTACTGAAAAAAGAAAGCTATTACTTTTGAACATATTATGACAAATAAATAGTTTACATGGAAAAAACCCCAGTAATTTCACCATAAAGTTTTAGCAACACTGAAAATAAACCATCTGGGTTTCTTCTCTTGGATTCGACACGATCCACAATTCTAAAGGAATTAAAAGATCATTACATATAGACGGATGCGGTTATTTCATGTGTAAATCTGAACGGTTTCAAATATCTGAAATACAATAACGCAAATCAAATCGCTCTGTAAGAACAGATCTCTCCAGCACAAGATGCCATCACCATACAGGAGCCTGTTCCCACACCTCCCGTCTTCTGAAGCGCTGGGGTGCAGCCCTGAGTGTCTCCAGACACAGTTTCTCTCCCGCAGGTGTACATGTAAGGAGAAGATGAAGCACATAAAATGCACATGTCTGAACCAAAGGCAGCTTGGTAAATGGTGGCAGAGGAGAGTTTCACCGTTTCAGAGGATCTACTGTGTGTTCATAGAGAGTATGTAGCTGCACAATACGTGACCTCCTGCTGCTCTTCACATACGGTTTTATGTGAAAATGTGTCAAAATAAATATTAAAAGTAGTGTCTCAGCCCACCGCTTCCCTAGCTTAATAATCTGTAAATCTTCCGTACCAAGCATTTAAAATTACTGGTATAGAACATTCAGCCAAGGTAATATCAAAATATATTTTATTCTGGACCTCTTTCAGATCTGATTCAAATTACAGTTGTCAAAGCAATACAATGCAAAGGGAAACTGCAACAGAAAATGTGCCTAGAAGGGATATAAGGGCCTTGGGGACAAATCATTGTGATGTAGAACCAAAATACATCATAAAGTGTAATTAACATGGTCCAGGACAGTATAGAACATCTATATCAGTCTTCTTTAGACAATAATCATGAAAACTGAACAATAAAAGTCCTTTAAACAAGTACAAAAAACTGTCATGGGCTGGTTTACACTTTTACAACAGTTGTAATTTAACTGGATAACCGAAGAAATGATGCAGACATTTTAATCCAGTGCTATAGGTAGGCTCACAGAATTAGACCCAAAGGATTTGTAACTCCAAATGAAACCATTACAACTACAATGTCAATGTCAGGAGAGAGAGAAAATTACTTCTGTATTCTAGAATTACTGTTCTGCACACTGCAGTCTGTTGAGGACAAGATTGCAAAGTACACTGGACTAGCAACAACATGCAGACTGTTTTCTTGTATTTACCCACAAATGTCAAAAAACATGAAGTAAAAATGAATGATTATTTAAAAAAGAAAAGAAAACAAAAACATGCCTCAAGTTATTGTCAAGCTTCAAACTTAAAGGCAGAGAAAGTGAATTATGTACTCAAAACTACTGATCTGAAGCACTATTAACACTAAATCTGCAATCTGCAAGAAGCGGCAGATTTTCCTGGTTCATCTGCCTTCCATCAGACTGACAGTGAAGACAGTCACACTTTCACAGAATGTAGTTATTTCAGAGCTTTCTCTGGAGGGAGAAGTGAAGACTGCTACACGGCTCTCTCCCTATGGAAAATGTCAGGGATCTTGATGGAGATTTACTGCTGTCTCCCGAAGCCATATTTGCTTCTAACATGCCACAATGTTGCTTCTGCTTTCTTCAGACTTCTGGAGAGTGTGAAACTGATCCCACCGGGGAATGACTCTACAGGACTTTGTGAAGGGAGAAGCTATCATGCTTGTCAGTGGAAAATGAACACTGGGCTAACTCCGGCAGGCCCTGCTCTGGCAACCCCCCGCCGAGGCCACGGGGAGCCCTGGCTGAAGCCAGGGGTGGCTCGCTGTACCCAGGCGGCAGGCTGCGCGGTGTCACACGGACCCAGTGCCTCCAGTGCTCATCTGGCAAGGGTTTCCCATGAAGCGAAAGACAGTGGGATTTCTGGTTAAGTAAAGATTGGAAAAAATCGGGTCCCAAGGCTCCTCTTTGCTAGACAGGCGAAAACATACAACCTTTTATTTACAAGCTGAACAAGCCAGTTTGCGATTTTAATGAGACTCCTTCATTCAGCAGAACTAAACGCATCAGCTGCTAAGATGGCTCTGCAGGCAAACTGGCACAACCGCCCGATGCCACCCACTATTCCTCCTAAACACAAAGAACAACATCCCATTAAATACCCTAGCATGAGGTAAGCAGTGTAAGGAAAAAGGAGTGCTTTTTAAAATGAAAATTAATTAAAATTGGTAGAAATCTTTGGCCTTTCTCTCAAGATGCATTAAAGTGTCATGAAATCAAGAAACATGCTTCAAAATGCCATGTCATTCTGACTCTGGTAACTATTACCTCCCTCCACCCAACCCAGAAAAAGAGGCACTTTTAGTGTTTCATAGAAGATTTCCAATCACCTAGTAGACACGCTAAATAACCCTGCACAATTGTAGTCCCAGAATAAACTGAGTTTAATCAACATTACAAAGAGTCTAAAAAAGCTTTTATGAGGACCTAGATATTTCTCTTAACTACACTAAAAAGTCCACTGGTTGGGAATCTTTACATCGATTTAAAAATGCAAAAAAAGGTAAAGTAAAAGTAGAAAAAGAGGAACTCTACAGAAACCTGGACCTAATTATGCAGAAACGGGAAACAGGATTCTGAGATGGATGCATAGAAAGACAGCAAACTGAAGAGCAGTGAATTTCTTATTCCATCACCAATTCTGACCCCAGTTTTTCCCCTTCCTTTTATCCTCTGAGTATTTGCCCATTAAGGTGTTGGACTGGAAAAACCAGGAAATGCAACGTATGCAAAGGCTCATGCACACGTTTGCCTTTGCACTCGGAATGGGGGCGCAAACGGAATTCCTCAGTATGAAGGACTAAGCGTGTGCATACACTTGGACAAAGTAAGGGTCTAACTGACATTTGGCATACTCAATTTAAAGGAACAATTTGGATCGTCTACCTCACTATCAAATACGAGGTCTTTGTGCTATAACAGGTAATAATTAACGTCACGGTTCTCTCTTCTTTTTTTTTTCTTTTTGCTTCACATAATCACAGAACCTAGCACACCTTGCATGCATTTAACAGTGTATAAAACAAGAGGCGAGAAGAGGTGTGAGCAGGAGCAGCACTGTGGCATGCTAGTAAAGGACAACAATAAAATACCGATGGGCCAGACCTTTTGCTAGTGGAAACTGGCGTCGTTCCACTACAGTGGGGCACTGCTGATGAACACCAGGTCAGGGGGCTCAGCACTCAGGTCAAGAGATCTGATGCCGCTGCTGGACTGTGCTTCAAGCACCTGAAAAGCCCGGACCTGTGACACTGAAGCTCTGTTGTATCTATTTCTGAAGGTGCGATTCTATGCTTAAGCAACTAGAATTACAACCGAAACAGTGGATGACTGAGAAAGAGGAAAATGGCAATACCCTAAACCATGGCTGTGTGATTTTGCAGCTATGTCACAGAACTCCACCACAATTGTTTAGATTGGCTGAAAGAATCATCTAATAACTTTTATGAAAATGAATAAACTGTCCATATTCAAATACAAAAGTACTATCATCAAGAATCACTTCTGACTTTCAGATTTAAATTCAGTGCAATTGACAAATGCATTGCTAAATGAAAAATGCAGCTTAAACATACTCAAAACATTTGTGTCTATTCCTGGGAGCACAGTTTAAAATTATTGCACAGATTTTTTTTATTTATTTTATTTTTTTTTTTCATTAAATGACAGAGGTCAGCCACAGTCATGGACCTCCAGCAACAAAAGCAATATTTCAAGTGCCAGACACTCAATATATTAGGTTTCCTACATCTTGTAACTCACAGGGTAATTGCTCTAAACATTTGTAATATGTTCCAAAACCCTAAAGATTGCTGGCACTGAACCACCACGGATGACTGTCTTCATGGATATGACTTTTTGTTAGTTTTAAATGCTGCGTGTGGTAGTATTATAATCCTGGGGTACACATAAATAATGTATCGTTGACTTGTCTTTACCACTGGCAAATTGCTGCCCTACCTTAGCCAAACTCAGACTTGCTTCAAGTCGTGTTTATTCCATGGAAATAGCAGAAATCAATGTCTGAAGAACAATGGTTAAAATGTCAAAGCTGCATTATCTCAATTAAATCAATTTATACCTAACTTGAAGGGGGAAAACAAACCAAAATGAAAAAAAAAAAAAAAAAAAGGTTAGAGACTTGCAATCATGAGCCACAAAATTATTTCTGATTGAAATAGTGTTATAAAACTGATAACTTTGCAAAGCTCTGTAATATAAACCATTCCTTAAGTAAAATGCCTGTGACATAAATTTGACAACCTCTCTTTTTATAAATTTACACTCTTGGAATCTTATGCAAGACACGATGCAACCTTTTCGACTACACATACGCGTAAACACAACCTCATGCTATCATTTACAAATAAAATCACTATCAGTATACTTTTAATCACATGAGCAGAAAAAGGCTTGCCATATACATCTGTCATTGTAAGAAAAATACTTGATATTGTAAACAGAGTAAAAGACACTATATAGTAGTGATTATTAAAAAAATAGCAGCTTACATCTACCCTATATTTGGAAAAAAATGTAGTCACAAGATACAATTAACTGCAGGACTGGAGCAGCAGGGGCATTAGTGCAAGTATTCGTCTTTTAAATAAGCTGAATCACTGCTATTAAAATAAACTTGAAGCAAGTCCTCTGTTTAAGGTTTTTTTAAATCTAAGGTAGTAAACATTTTGCCTCTTAATGGCAGTGTTATCAAATATATGCCAAAGATTTTACTTTAATAAAGAAAAATTACATGAGATACTTTTAATACTGGAGTTTGGTTACAGTTATACATCTAAGCTCCTACAAGTAATGATGGGCAACTTTCAAAGAAGCTGTGGCATGAACCCTTGTCCAGAAAGATCTTCACCTCTTAAAAACAATCCCCCAGCTGTACTTTGCTCCTTTTCACAATAGTGCACAATTTAACCATATTTTAGCTATGGTCTTAAAGCGACAGAAGATGCAGGGGTTTTTTCTTGTGAGTTTTTTTTTGCATCCCTGTATTTTTCTTTTTTTGTATTTTTGTGCCCTTCCATTCTTAAGTTTGGCAGAATTATGTCCCAAATAAGAAACTACTGCATTTCAGCCATGTCACCAGAAAATAAAACATAGCATTATACCCATTACTGTCATAGTTTGTAGATGAGCAGGACGTGAAATATCATGCCTTGAAGGATTTTTTTTTCCTCCTTCTCTCTCCATAATCCCTTTTCCACTCTCCCTCTGTTCACAAAATTGTGCTCTGGGAGCCACGAAATGTACCGAACGTTATCAGGTTCAATCTACCTCTTCAAAGAATGCATTAAAATATGCTTCAAAGAAACATCTTTTTTTCCCAAGGTGAAAAAAAAAAATATAGAACAAGAAACTAATTCACTCCCTTACTTCATGCATCCATAAACTTAACCAAAACAAAACAGAAAACCCAATGTTTAAAAGCAAAGAAAAAAACCAAACCTACTGCTGCAGATTTCTGTAAGTCCGTTTTCTCTGTACACACAAACTGCTCAACTACTGAGAAGGAAAACAAAAATACCCCACAATTCGTTGTTGTCATAGATTTAAAGGGGGGGAGGGGTAATGAAGGCTGCCATTAGTATCTTCTGAATTTGGTATGCATATGGGTCTGCTCTTGTATATGGTAAATTTCTCTCTCTCTCTCTCTCTCTCGCTCTCTCTTCTGTTTTTCATATCCAAAACCTTTAAATGTTATTTTGGGGCACAGCAGATTCCAGCACTTGGTGAACAGGATTCACAAGCTGTGACAAAACTCTGTCATCCTCTTCAGGGTGTAATTTTTTTTTCCTTTTTTTTTTTTTTTTTTTTTTTTTTTTTTAAAATTTNTTATATACAGTATATGTATATATTTCTTTTACGTTTGGCTGTAGTGGACTGGCCATGGTTCAATTGGGACTATAGCAGTACATGGGTCAGGGACAGTCATTTTGGCTATGTACACATTCATAGTCGGTCCATGGCTTCCAACTAGTAGCGCTATTTCCGTAGGTCTAATACACAAACCTACAAGACAAAAGAAATACAGATATAGAAATTGCATCTTGTACAGCATCACACATTTATACAATTCTCCGTGAAGAATCTGAGAACTTACTTGGATCTAAGTTATAAAAACATAGTAAAATGAAATTTAAAACATATGGGCAAATACTAGAATTGATCAGAATAATTCTGAAAGACCAGTTAATGGTATGCAAATTCCACTTTTAGTTTTCTCAAAACCTTCATTAAGTAGTGCTTCTAGTTCTGTCAGATATAGGAATCTACTAGTAAAATATAATCATATACAAGCTCTGCTCCTAGTCATCAAACAGTTCAAAAGTGCCTACATTTGCTATTATTACCAGCTATAAGTACATTTAGAACAGAGGGGATGAGAAGGGCTTTCACTAGCAAATAATATAAAACAAACCCAACGCTTTAAAGAAAGCAGAAATTAAATTAAAACAAATCTGTTGCAAGTACAATCAGCCTCTTGGGACAAATCAATGGGAAGACTGGAATGTCAACCAAGTCAAGCAGCACTTACTGAACCATCTGAAGCACTCGCTCCAACTTTGTCTCCTGCTGCATTCCAGCAAACCTCAAAAATCCCTCCTGTTCCCCGGTAACTGTGAACTAGGGCACCTGTCTGAAAAGGGACAAAACATGTAATTAATATGACAACAATTAAAATTTGCACAATAGGTAAAATTTCCCCGCTGCTTTTGAAAGTTGAAAATCTCAGAGGAAATGGTCGACATGAGACCCATGGACAATCTCAGTGCTGTGCCCAAGGAAGTGACAAACACCATTATTGCATCTGGATCTCTGGTGTTTGACAGGCAGAACTGGCAATGGTCATGACTATTTTCAATTACTAAAATGAGCATTTCAAAAACTAATACCCAGTCTCCAGTAGCCAGAGATCACATCTGGCCTAACAACAAGGTCTTTAGACTTTAATTCACAATCACCCCATTTTTGCCAGAAATACAAAACAATTATAGTGTTCTTTCTTAGAAAGTTATGTAGGATCATTCTGTTGCCATTCTCTTTTCTCATTTTACATTCTTTTGTTTTTCAGGAGTGGTTTTCTCCAATGAGAGAGCTGCCAGATTGGTATGTCTACATCTAGTCATCATTTTTCACAGCAAACCTGTTTTATCAGGAGTTTAAAGTTCAGAATTAACAAAGGCAATTTTTGGAGGCAAGGTATTATTAGAGACACTTTGTTGAAGGTGGTTTTTTGCTTGTTACTTTTTGGTTTGTTTGGGGGTTTTTTTGTTGTTTGTTTTCTAAGTAAAAACAATGTAAAAACAATTATTACTTCACCATAGGCAAGCACCCAAAGAGAGAAATAAAATGTACATCCATTAACAGAAGTAATCTTAGAACAAAAGAAGTGAATCAGTGAGTTAGGAATGGCAAAGCTCTTTGTGGCCAAAATGTGACAGAACAACAGAGCTTGGAAGGGTGCTGATGGAAAAGACCAAAACAGAAACTTCTGAACAGACAGAAGAGCTATACCTGTGTATTCCAGATGTGTACACATTTATCAAAGGAGCCACTGGCCAGGTACCTGCCATCAGGACTGAAAGCTACACTGTACACAGGTTCTTGATGTTTTGTCAGAGTATGAATACAAATTCCTCTGTCTACATCCCATAACCTAACAGTGGAATCAAAGGATGCACTGTCAAGGGAAAAAACACAGATTAATACATCTCAACTTGACTTATTTTTGTTACTAATACAAACACAATATGATCAAGTATCCTACATGCTTCAAAACATTCTGTGCACCTACATATATAAAAAGCAAAGTAAAAACAATGCTTAATGGCATTTAAAAGCAGGATTAAATAGTACCTTGCTAACATAAGATTGGCATTTGGATTATTTGTTCCTGGTCCTGTGGGACTCCATTTGATAGTATAAATTTCTTTGTTGTGTGCTTGTAAATCATGGACACAACTGTCTTGTTTCATACTCCAGATCTATAATAAAAACAAGAAAACATGAAGACATTTAGCACATTTTACTAAAATACATTTTACACGTTTCTTCTTTATCATTTGCAGCCTGACTGATGCCTTTTAGGCTGGGTATCTAGAGTAATTATTGGAAGTATTATTGCAGTACCCTCCCTTCTCTGAGTTACAAGTACCCAATGGGGTTGATGAGTAATAAAGGTGCTGTCTGCAGAAATCAATCTGCACATGTTAACTATGAGGACCTCAAAAAGTGCTAAAATGAGAAAAGCAATATGTGTACATTCATGTCTGAGTTGACAAAATATCTGCAAAAAGCCATGTGAGTTGACACAAACTGCAAAAGCCATGATGGCATTTTCCTGGCTTAGTAGGAATTGCACTGCCAGGTGTTTGTTCAGCACTTCACATCGTTCCTGAGGGCTCCAACTCCTGCATGATAACCTTCAACAAACTAACTTTATTCTGTTAAGAGTTTGCATTGCCACTACAGAGGGGATTCTGGAAGGCTGTTATATCTTTTCCTAAATGTGAAACTTGATATGGCAGCTAATCACCTGAATGCTTTCTTTAGTGGTACCTGCTTCAGTAGTGCTTTTAGCTCACCTTTTGTTAGAAAATGCTAACAGAAGCATGTTTAAGCCCAACTGTATTTAAGGTGCAACTGAGGTGTATGCTTAAATGAATGATGCTTTTCAGCACAAGTGCCTCACTGAAGGGAAAACTGATTTTCAATGTGCAGACAAAATTAAAATTTTATTTTCAATTTAAATTGATGGGATCGAAATCTAGCTTCTCCTTCCCAAAGGACATAAATGAGTCCATATTAGCTGCCCTAAAGAACATAAAGTTGGCATCACAAGAGAGAGAAAAAAAAATAAATAGGCATCTTCCCTATGCTTCAAAACCTGACATTCATTCCTACTGCCATTGAAAAGTAAGTAATCCACAAGTGATTAGTGATATGTAGACTTATCTACAAGCAATTGGTCTTCCATCAATCCTGAACAATATCAATTCTTTCCAGGCTGAGCAGAATTCAAAACAGCAACCAAGTTAATTGCCTGATTTGCCTGAGCCCACAAACGGTGACATGTTCCCGGTTGTCACCTCTCTACTCGTCAGGACACAGCAACAACAGCTTGAGCTCTAGGCTGGAATTCATCTCACCTGAGTTTCAGCTAAGTATTAAACACCCAGCTGAAGTTGGCTGGTTTGACCCCACCCATTGCCAACAGAGAACAACTGATGCTCTCGAGGACTTACTCATCACACAGCTTAGACATTTAACTTAGGAAAGGATGAATTGCTCTTCAGTAGTGCTAGAGAAACTGTTGACTAAAGATGTCTAGACAACTAGCTTTAGACAGGTTTAATGCTTGTATTCAGATGAGGTGATTTCCATTGCAAGAGCTGTGCGCTAGCACAGGAGGGCAGAGCTGGCTACTCGTTCAGCCATTCCCTGTCTCTGATTACACAACCGTGAGCTCCATGGAAATAATTGTCCCAAGGGCTACTAGTAGGACAACGCTGTCAACATAAAAGCCCATATCTTGTAACTCTACCAAACACAGTGCTAAAACACCCCCTAAATAGAAAGCAGTATGGGAGTAATGGAAAAGCGTCTGTACCCTGGAAACAGCACAGCCCCGTCAGGCATGAACAACCTCATTTCTCCCAGTGCAGCCAACCTGGTGCCATTTGCACTTGGATCTCTAGTGTAACCTCAGAGTCCTATGTACAAGTTACTCCGCATTCACAAGTTTCCCCAGTTCTACTAGAAAGCATATTGCTAGGAATTATTTGGAGGAAACATGTAGGTACAATTGAGAACTCTAGAATGACTGTGGAGGAATTGGAAAATCCAAGGAGTACACACAGTCTCTTAAGAAACAACATGCCAAAGATTTTAACAAGAAAGAAAGGGAAAACAGAAGAAAATCAGGAAAGGAGCTAGTCATCCATTCCTGTGCATGTTACATGACCTGCACTCCAACTCTTCCTTTTAACCAAAAGCAACCATCAAGCGTGACAGCTTAATGATTAATGACCTGATTCTGTAAACAGCTAAAAGCACCTAATAAATCATGCTTCGAGTCTCAGGTTGGCAGCCTGTAACAAGTTCTCTGGACCACAGCTTGGCTCTGATTAACAAAAATTTGCTAGGATTGCCTAATCTTGTTGTATTAAAACAGAACAAATATTAGATGACATGGCAAGTGCCGTGATACTGCTAGATTGCCTGAGCTAATGGTGTGCATTTCCCAGTCCTACAGAGACAAGAGCCAGGGCCAGAACTCCCGTTACCTTCAGAGTCATATCATCAGAGCAGGATGCCAGAAGATTACCAGTTGGATCCCATTTGATTGCATTTACTTCATTCTAAAATTGAACAATTGAGAATAAGTTGGAGTCTTCACTTCCATTACAAATCACAGCTTACAAAAGATAAAGTTGGACACGAGTTATGAGTATTTGTATAACAGTCAGTATTTCAACATTTCGTTTTCATTCCTAGCTTTGCCTTCAATAGCAACAACCTTTTGCTACCTATTCTTCACATTTTCCCCATGCATAGGCTGCGCAGAGCCAAGGCTTAAAGTTTCCATGTTTCTTCCTCTGAAGCTCACTTTTGCTATGCCACCCTCCACTGGTAAAAAAAGCTGCGTGTTCAGGTGAGAATTGTTCTAATAATGATAGAGACTACAGTTACCATATGATCTTAACTACAGCTACCTGTGTATGTACATCTATTGCTTGTTGCCAAAAAACAACCATTACACAAATGTTGTATACTGGCAAGTGTGCTGGGTTCCAGTCTCTCATTAAGAAAAATACCGTACAGCAACCCCCAATTTTCCAGTACTTACTGTGTGACCCTGGAAGGTTTTGATGGGCCTATCTTGTCCTAGTTTACAGACATGAATACACATGTCTGTACTGCAAGATGCAAATGTGTTGTTACTCTGCCAATCAACATCTAATGCTGGTGCTAAAACAAAAAGAAAGGTATTTCAAACTGTGGTGTGTATTCTGCAGAAGTTTAATTCACAAATTCAGTACACACCACCTTAGTACAAATACCAACAGGAAGCTGCCATTAATTTTACAGAAGTTCTAAAGATAATCAAACACTATGAACAGTGAGAAGTGCAGCCAAAACCAGTTTTACACAAAGAAATGGAACAAAATTTAATAGAAGTCATTAAAACATAGACATATCTCAAATGAAATGGTTATACAGAAGACAAGCAGGACGACAGCAGGACAAGTTGTAGTTAAGTCATCTATAAATAAATCTCAAGAATCAGCATGAGGAACAGGTTCCCACAACTTAACACGTCGCCATGCATGACCTCATCTGCACTAACAGTCCATGCTTGTGCTGATAGACAGCAGCCAGAGAAAGGTAATGATTTATTTATTTTCTTAATTCCAGCATTATAAGATGTGGTAACTTGGAGCTTAATCATGGACGACATATTCTATTTGATCAAGCCAAGATATTTATGGCAGATAGCACACCAAATTGCTTGGAGTAAATACAGAATTGATGTTTTTGATTGTTGTCGTGCCACTGAAAATGTAGTGTGAGTGGAATAAAAAGGGGAAATGAGGCACATTTCTTAAAGGCCCTTCAATGACACATTTGTCATCCTCTCTATTCTATTTTCCAGCTGATTCTGGCAGGCTTGCACAGCGTGCTGCCCACAAAGCCATTTGTCTGAACTCCAGAGCGGCTTCACTCTCATCCCAGCTGGCCAGTGAACAGCCTTTCAGCCGGTTTGTGGCCAAACAAACTGGGGACAGCACAGCAGGCAGTGCAGAACAGTGGGGTGCAGAGCTGGGCTTGCTGTAGCAGGAAGATGACAAATGCAGTCCATAGCTGATAAACACAAATCCCTTGTGGCCCACCCACTTGATTTGTCTGCCACTACTACAGAAAGTTGGAAATATTTGGATTCTCTCTTATGACTTTCACAGAACTCAAATAAAACTCTGAGTTATAAAGTTATAAAATCAGAACAATTCTATCTTTTTTTACATTCTCAAAATTTGTAAGACTAAGAATCTGGCAGTCAGTACCCAAAGACTGCCTGTAAGACTTTAAAATGGTGCAAATAAGCACCATAAACTTCAGATTTTTAAATTTACTTTAATAAATAACACTATTTTTGTCTTTTCAGCTGACAAACCTGAATAATCAAAATCAAGACTTACCAGAATGAAAAGGAAACTGCTGCTTGGCTTCACCAGTGTGGGCATCCCAAATAATTGTGGTCTGTATTAAATAAATAATAACCAAACTTGTAGAAATTGCTGGTTTCCCCACAACTGCCACCATTCACATGTGTCAGACTATCCAACCTACTCCCCATCACCCAAACCTGCTCCTAATTATACATTTCTAGTGTTTTAACCAGTACTAAAGGAAATGGTAGTAGATGTACAGGCAATGGTAGAAAACCTCAATACACTGCAATATCAGAAATGTGTTTAATCACAACATTTTGAGGTCTGGAGGGAAGAAGGGGATTGTGGGCTTTTTTTCAATACACAAAAATTAAACAGATTCCTATTTATATTCTTGTAATCCACTCCACACATCTATTTTATTTTCAAATACTTCTATATTCAAATTGTAATTTCATATACTCATTTGTCCCTAAGGAGATCTTTATATAAGCAATTAGTCTTTATACGTAGCAATCAGAAAGATTTGATTTAAGGCTGTAATTTTGTTCTGCATTGTTCTCTGCCAATACTTCTGATATCCTTCTGATGAAAGAAATCTCAGAATTAGTATTTTATAATCACTACATTATAAGCCAGTATTCCTGACCTACCTCAACAATCAATGAAAATTCCAACACTGAATTTGATGGAAGCATGAACTGACCACACAAATTATTTATGGAAAAGAAGCGTAAGGTTGGGCCAATCTTTCTGTTAATGCAGAATATATTTCAAAGCATAATCTCAGTCGCTTTGTCCAAGAAGTGTTATTGACTGAAACAAGGCTTCTACCTCCTCCAGAATATTTTTCTGCAAATTAAAGCTGTACCTCCACAAAGATTTAAAAACTGGCATAAGCAGCCCATCCTTTCCATGCTTTGAGACATTTACTTTTCCTTCCTTTGTGCCAGCACAAACATTTATAAAGCTGGGCACTAAAGCAAACCAGGTTAAATGTGTGCAGGAAAAAATCCACCACTTTGCAGTGACACTGCCGGTTTTAAGTACTGTGGGCCTGGGGTCTTACTGAGCTTGCAGTTCGCCAGTCTCACCAAGAGAAAGCCCGTGTTTACTTCCACACCTTGCATCAGTTAGAGGGCAAACTAAGCTTACTCTTTGAATTGTCTATTTTATTCTTTGAATTCATCTGAAGTCTATTCTTCATTACTATGTGCCCTTCCTACCATTCATAAAATCTCTCACACTAACAAAAGCTTTGAATTCAAAGTTTGTTTGGAGATGTGAAATAAAACACCGTTAAACCCTGAGCTTCATGGCATTACACTACTGGCACCTCCCCAGTCAGGTATATTCTCTTTTCTTATGTTCTAGCTCTAACTTTTTTAATCATTCTCAAGCTTGGCTGATACCCAAATCAGCCTGACCTATTCCTCCAGTACGAATTTTTTCTGAGCCTTTGCATAAAGAGCTGCACTAAATTTTAGATGACTCAGTTTTAGAAAGGTTTAATATTCCTGTGTTCAACATATGCACCTTCAAACTTAACACTAACCTAGCTGGGAAGAGACCCAGGGACACTGGAACCTAATAAATTAAGATATCTCAACAAACTACTATAAAACACAAGGAAAAATAGCTACCGTAACAAGTTCTTTGTAAGTACATATTTACGTTCCATGCCTTTAGTTTAATTCACTTACTTTCTATAGCTTTACTATTATGGTTACAATTAGATCATAAAGGTGAAGGAAAGAATTTTAATTTTACCAAAGATTATCTCACCTTGTCCACTCCTGCACTTAAAATGAAGTTTCCTTTCTTGTTCCATTTTAACGCAAATATAGGACCTTTATGTTGCCCTAAGGTGCTGGCAAGATTACCTGAAAATTTATATTGATATGAATACATTAAAAAAAAATAAAAAACTATGCTGTGAGCCACAATACAGGAAAATATACTGGAAATTAAAGTATTTCACTTACCATCTTTAGTCCATATCCTTGCAAAGCCATCATAAGACCCAGTTG
Source organism: Brachypteracias leptosomus (assembly GCA_013401335.1). Lineage (NCBI taxonomy): Eukaryota > Metazoa > Chordata > Aves > Coraciiformes > Brachypteraciidae > Brachypteracias > Brachypteracias leptosomus. The sequence goes on along the minus strand of VYZX01002904.1, from coordinate 24,536 downwards.
CTAGAAGTGTACCTTCACTCTGCCAGCAAAAAGGTTATTTCATTTATTTATGTTTACTGTATAACTCAAAGCTGAAGAGCACAAAGCAAATCTCAGGTAGAGTACATCTGTATAAGATTTATGGTATTTATTCCATTGACTAGAACTTATTAAAAAGAAGTCCCTGAAGTACAACTCAAAGATAGAAATATTTCGGGAGCAGTACAGAGGATTCACAGTTGCTGTCACTTAAAATTTGACTATGCCAAATTATAGGTCCCATTTTCTTGGAGTATTTGAGCACTGCCAATTCTACTTACGTTCCAGTCCAGCGACGTCACATCTTTGTTGCTGGGTACGTCCTGCCCCCCTTCTCGTATACAGTGACGAAGTACCAGCTGTGTAGAGCCGCTCGTGCTGTTTTCACTGAGGTTCCATATCCGTGCTGTTGAATCTCCAGATCTAAAAAAAAAAAAAAGTTAATGAGAATATAACTCCTTCTACCAAATAATTTAACTTTTAAAAGTATTCCTTTTAAAACAGCAAATGTTGTGGCATTTGATGTAGAGAGCACTGAGACAGGTATTATTTCAACTTGTTACCCTCAGCCTACAGGAATTTGCCAATGAGCACTGATATTCTATATGAGCATCTAAGATTCCATATTACATACGTACACGGTTGATGCACATACCCTGAGGCCAAAAGGTCACTAACGGGATTCCAGGCACAGATGAATACCTCAGATTCATGGCCACGCAGCACCACTGCTTTGTTGGGAGGGATTTCAACATCTCCATCTACTTCCATCATATCTGTGTGATTATCTGCATTATGGGAAACAACAGTCCAGAGAGGTGGATTTTAATATTTTGAGACAATGCACTGTAACTACTGTATGGTTTATTCTTCTGGATGAGCATAACAATTAATTGACAGTTTACATGGATCAAAATTTGATGAAGCTGTAATGTTCCTATATTTTTCCACTTCCAGTTTATGAAGTACTAGAAACAGATGGGGAGTTTCAAAAATGTGAGAAAGCTCTTAGCCCTTCTAAACCTTCACATCCAAATGGATTTAATTTTGAAACTTCAAAATTGAGGCCAAAAGTTAATTTTTTGCTATGTTAAAAAATAAACGCTGATGTTAAAAGTACTCACAGTTTTCCAGGCACGATACTGCACAGTACAATATGGTACTAGTCTATCTTGTGCTTTAAAAATACGTTTATGACACATTTGTTAAAAAAAAAAAATCTCTCGTTTCACCAATTGCAGCCAAACAGGTTTTAAATCTACATCTCAGACATTTTGTTTATAAAATGGCTTTAATTAATATAATACCATTTAGTGATATAGTAAACTGATAACAGAGCTCTTTGAACTGCATCGGCAATTACTGTGGAATTGTGGCAACACATAGCTGTCTGCGTGGAAGAGATGTTGGATTCATATTGTTCTGTACAACATACTGGGGGTAATTCAACTGACAGAACAGTTTTCTTGGCAGCTACCATCAATCATTTGCTATTATTAAAAATAAATTCACACTGAGTGTAAATGCAGAATACAAAAAATGCTGAACAGTTCACCTGCATTGCATTTATTCACTGTGGTTAAACGAACCACTTCACATCTATTGCTTAATTTAACATTAAGGGTTTCTGTCACTGTTTGTATGTGTGAGAAAACAGAAAAGGCTAAAAGAACATGCCTATTTTCAAAGAAAGAGCACCACAGAAAACATTGCTTCAATTAAAGACACTCAATGCCAGTATAATTTGGTGTAACAGCCAGTAGGGGTTGCTGGTATATCACATTTAACAGTGGCTGAGCTCTGAAGTTCATGCTTAAGTCTATCCAGTTCACAGTTAACAAGTAAATATTCTTTTGAGAATCAAAAGCATCAAAGTAGAGAGCTTATTTAAGCCAAAGATTATATTTCAATTTTATTTATCATATATAATAATTAAAAAATGTAGTAAAATCCAGTTTTAAAATGCAAAACTTGTATGTGGCTTGATATGAATATTCTTTCAACAGTATCTTTCCTTCAGGTGCTTTTACATCAAGAGCTGTAACTCCCCCTCTCAAATGTGTACCTCAGACTTCAGGACAATGTTTTCAAAATCACACTTTAATTCCTGACCTGAACTTTTCTATACTAAGCCTGGTTGTAAGATACGTTCCTTTGACAAATAAAACCCACTTGTTTCACCAATCCAAAATAAAATGGAGCTAATGAATAAACCAAACCCACAAGCAGTTGCATCGAATAATTCTGAATAGCAAGTCCTGAAAACTAACACTGACAAAAGTAGACAAATAACAGAGGATTTGCCTCAGCAACCATGACAATCTCAAGAAGACAAGGAAGTCTGTCCTACTGAGAGCCAGTTACAGATCTCTGAGTCACGGGGTTAGTAGAACCCATCAAAAGTAGTTTATGGAGCTTCATGAGCAATGCTCAGTTTTAACCAGCTGTGGCTTAGCAGACACCTATTCCTTCTTCCTTGTACAGGGTCCAAAGCTGAGGAGGTGCTACTTTCAAGGAGTTGCCTCTGATTTTATTCTTTCTTTTTGTCTTTATGAAAGAGCTCTCAGAAGGTTCTAGGAAAAACCTTCAGATGATGGGAAAAGAGCAGTATTGGAAGTGAGACTGCGCAATAGCAGGCAGTGGATGTTGTCTACCTGGACTTCAGTNNNNAATTTTTGGCACTACATTATAAGAAGGACATTGAGGGGCTGGAGCAGGTGCAGAGAAGGGCAATGAGGCTGGTGAGAGGTATGGAAAACATTATGAAGAGCAACTGAGGGAACTGGGGTTGTTTAGTCTAGAAAGAAGAGACTGAGAGGAGACCTTATTGCTCTCCAAAACTACCTTAAAGGAGGTTGTAGCGAGGCTGGTGTTGGTCTCTTCTCCCAAATCACTAATGATAGGATGAAGGGAAATGGCCTCAAGTTGCGTCAGGGGAGGTTTAGATTAGATATTAGGAAGAAATTCTTTACTGAGAGAGTGGTCAGGCACTGGAACAGGCTGCCCAGGGAGGTGGTGGAGTCACCATCCCTGGAGGTGTTTAAAAAATGAGTAGATGTAGCACTTGAGGCTATGGCCTAGTGATTAGGGAGATGTTAGGATGAAGGTTGGACTTGATGGTCCTGGAGGTCCTTTTCCAACCATAGTGATTCTATGACTCTATGAATATTGTGAATTAACAGATTGAGTAGTTTGCACCTCCTCCTGCAGTTCCAAATATCAAACTGGGGAGAGTCAAAGGTGAGATACCATCTGTTACAGTATCACCTATGACGAAGGCACTCTCTGCAAGCTGAAGGATTACTGGTACCTCTAATGCGTTTACCTCAGTGTTTACCAGCTTGTACTATGATAAATGACAAGGAAACGACATTAACGTAGGCGAAGGTCATTTCTGTCTCAACTTACTTGCTATAGTATGTGCTCCGTTCTCTTCTCCATTTGCAGTATTTTCACCGTTTTTCGCTGATCCCTGTTGGTTGGTGGCGGCTGCAGCTGCAGCAGCTGCTGCCTGCTGTTGTGCAAGTTTATCTCTGTAGGCCTGTTGTCTTGTCTGTACCACATCAGGCATTACTGCATCTATCAGTGAGAGAGACTCTATCGGCCTACCATCAAATAAGGTACCATCCTAAGTTACAGCAGAAGGAGAAAACAAAAAGAAGACAACACCAAGTAGAAGTTAACATTACGGGCAAAAAAAATCCAAGGAAAACTAAAGCACAAGTTTTGATTTAACACAATAAAGCAATTTACAAATGGTGCTGGAAGCGAGATCTCATCACTGTTGTGGACAGGATTGGAATTTTAGTCTACTGTTAAGTGGCCACCATAAATATGCTAAAAAAGGCACCTCAGGCCTTTGGCAGAGCTTCTGGAATGAAAAGTTGTATGCTTCAGGTTTGCTAAATCGTCTGCTAAAGCAAAAAATTCTGTAAGCTATCTATGAATATGATTTCAAACATGAGTGGCTGCAACAAAATCTAATGGTTTGTTTGAAGAGCTGCAAGCATTGCAAGTCAGGTCACTGGCTCGTGAAGTTATTCTATCTTATTAGACTAATACTTTCCATAAACATATTTTCTGGAGAGTTGACTAGTTTTCTCCCTTTTTTTAAACAGTGCTGGCATGCTTTCAAACAACAAGGAAAATTTTTATCCTGAAATGGACAAGACCCAGTTAAAAATATCCTTATACATCTGCTAGGGCTTTGTAAGGATCTATTTTTAGGAGGCAGAAGGATTCCTTGCAATAAATATAGGGTCTCCTCCTATTCCAATCACTTGCTGTATTTTTCTGAGGCTTCCTAAGGGAAAGGATTTGCTTCACTGGGACTACGAAAACTACACATAAACAGCAGACGTAAGGGAGACTGGAAAGAGAGCAGAATTAGTGAAAAAAATTGTTTCCTTTTGTAATATAACTGACACAAACAAAGGCTGCTAACCTTCCAGGCATAAATGAGGATGGAAATTGAGGGCTAGTATCTGCAACATCAGGCAGGAAGATACAGAGCTTTCTGTACTGCTGGAGTAACCATTTAAACATCAAATTTAATAGATCCTGCTCAAGATGAATTAGCCAGCAGAGGCAAAAAGCAAACTGGCGTATACCTTCATCCTTCCTGCCACAAATTGAAACCCTCCCTCTGCTTGGAAACCTCGCCTTTGGGCTCTCATTACTTCATTATAACGACACATCACCCAAAAGAGAGCTGCATGGTGCTCTCCCACCTCCCTATGCAAGTCTACAAAAATAAAAATTAAGAGGTTATTCGTGTCAATGATCATCTTATTGCACTTGTCTGGATTTATTACAACATTACATTAGGGTAAAAACTCTACAGACAACGGACCTTTAAGCAATGAGCCAGAACACCATGCCTGGTGTTGTGTGGCTGCACTGGGCAGAACCCCTACCCAGTTATGTCACTCCATTCTGGTTCCACCACTGGAGTCATGGTGAACACCAGCAGTATGGAATCTGAAGTAAAAGTAAATAAATAGGATACAAGAAAGTTAAGAAAAAATACTAACATTTAAATTTACTGCAAGCAAGGACATAATGCTCCTGCAGGCAAAGCCTCCTTACCTCATTAATACTGACTTCTGCCTCTACATACTGCAGACCTTTCTGGATGATGGAAATCAAAGCAGCTGGTGGCACCAGAGCACCGTTTATATTAGACTGGCTGATATGGCTCTCTATACCAAAGGTAAATGCTGAATGGGAAAACCCTAAAGACAAGGCAAAGACATCAGAATTGATCTGTACACAATGCTACTCGCCATACCACTGTAGGATCTTCTGTTTACAAACCTAAGTGCGTTATACAAAGTTATAGCATGCTTATGAACTACAAAAAACCTCCTCAAAACACCACTGTTGTTTCCCTCCTATGTTTCCAGCTTAAGTGTACAAAAAGAGACAAAGTTTATATATACCACAGAAATTATTAATTATGGTATCATGGGCAAAACTTTTGTGTACGAGCAAAAATAAAAATATTAATTATACAATTTGCAATAGCATTTACACATACTTATATATTCTCAAACTATATTTATATGTTGTATCATACATAGTATTTAATAAAATACACATCTCCAAGACACCAAGACTGACTTGTAGTTTTTACTCACTGATTTGTTACCTGTGAAATGGATCTGTATGTAGAGCAGAATTCACTTCACCCTACAGTGCTGTCATAATTGTATATGTTTTGGCACTTAAGAAGTGGCAAGCATATCATGGTGCAGCACTGGTAATTGCTTGCTATTTATGTGATCACCTTGAAAAGGCAAATCTAACCTAGAGGAAGATAGTTGTTTCAGCCACAATTAACTTTATTGTCATGGAATTTTTCCTTTAACTACTTTTCTGGCCCACCTGTATCAAGTAACTAAGAAGCCACCTGCAAGCTTCCAAATGAAGATAAAGCAATTTTGTAAGTTTGGCTTCTGTGATAAAAGCAATCTGCAACTGGAATAGGAACGTGTAACAGTTTTCAGTAAATTCAGGCAGAACAATGAATTTCTGCTTTCTTCTGACAAGCAGAGACTGAAAAACTCTGCCATCCACCACTGCTGCTAGTGCTTCTTGTCAGTCCATGAGCAGCGGACACGAGCGGTGCTTAGATGCTAGTGGGAGATCAGACAAATTAATTTTAAAGGAGCCTGAAGCCGCCCATCAGCAATCACTAAACAGAACTGAGAATCAGTAGGTGTTGGAAACACCAAGGTAACATATACTTTAAAGCTGATCCATTATTCTGTTAACTTCAAGACTGGAGATTATTTTTGCTTTAATACGCAGACTTATTTATTACTAAGATCATATTTCCTCGTGACAGGTCACAATCAGCACTTGTTCATTTACTGGGACACGCCTTGATTTCCAGTCAGCTCTACCTGTTTTAAAGGTAGGCTGCTCTAAGCAACCAATATATAGCTGTGAATAAAAGATCACAGAATCACAGAATGTTAGGGATTGAAAGTGGCCTCAAAAGATCATCTAGTCCAATCCCCCCACTGGAGCAGGATCACCTAGATCAGGTCACACAGGAACACGTCCACATGGGTTTTGAATGTCTCCAGAGAAGGAGACTCCACACCCTCCCTGGGCAGCCTGTTCCAGTGTCTGTCCCCCTCACTGGGAAGAAGTTTTTTCTCATATTCGTTCGGAACCTCCTGTGTTCCAGCTTACACCCGTTGTCCCATGTCCTATTGGATGCCACTGAAAAGAGCCCGGCTCCATCCTCCTGACACTCTCCGTTTACATATTTACATAACTTCAAGAACAACCACCACCACAGAACCCCCTGCTGCACCTAGAAACCCAAACATGCAACACAAACTCAAACTGCTGATCCACCTGGGTTTGGGAACTTTAAAAATAAACTGTCCAAAGCAACACTACATTCCTACTTGTATTTTACAGACACAGTCGCTTTGGACAAATATGACAGGGAAAAAAAGGTTCTTTTCAAGTTTGACAATATTCATCTGTCTTTTGTTCTTACTCCTAAGAAGCAGGAGACTGGCTAGCCTGGTGCCAAAGGACAAAATCCTCCAGGAAAATGGCCTGCAGAGAGGGAGGCTTTTGAGAACCCAGAAGTTATTCCTGTAAAAATTCTGATCATTTATATTCAAATGATACAAATCATATGGTCACAGTTGCCACTTCTTCCTTTGAAATACAGCAACATCGGCCCTCCCACAGTCATAGTCAGGCGAGGAATTCGGCCACACAAGACCAGCTTGCAGAGGCACCATCACTCCAAGACAGAACAGCAAAAACCAGTATTTTGGTCGTCGTCCTTTCTTCTTCTTCAAGTAGCCCCAAAGAAAATGGTGCAGTGTCATCGTCATCCTGTAGATAAGTGATCTCCAGGAAAATGCATTTCTAGCAATCAAGTAAGTCCTTAGTTGGTTGACTGCCATCTGAAGACTCCAAATGACTAAATCTGATTAAGTTACAGAAGGTAACTTGGCAGGAATTCATTCTCTTGTTGAGAAGAAACACCAAGAAACAGTTCAGACAGAAGCACATGCCTACTGGCAAAATAATTAAATGAGTCTGTTTGCTAAAGCCAGTTGCAGATGAATACCAAGCAAATTATGCATTGTTTAACAACCAGAACTGTAAAAACTCACCTGACTCCTGCAAGTATCTATATACCAGGAAGTTAACCTCATCACTGCTTATACTCATCTTTATTCCCAGTTAAACCATGAGGTCACAACAAAGGACACAACCCTGAAAATAAAAAAGTGGGTTAATTCAGTATTTTTAGTAGCTAATACATATTTCTCAACAAATGCTGTATTTATAAAGTAGCCCACTAGCAGCATAGACAATGGTTTTATTTTATAATGCAAATAAGTCTACTGTAGTCATTAAAAAGTTATTTGTCTCAACACAACATAAAGGTCAGTAAATTAAATATTGAAGGGCCAGATTCTCAAATGATGCAAATTGGTATGGACTAGGGAACTATGCCACTTAATACCAGTACCAAAAAGGCCTCATTTCACAGGTTTTTAAAAAATAATCAAGTGAGTTTCATCTAATCAACATTATTGCTACAGAACACATTTTTCAAACTGTGGATTTCTCTCTGCCTGGTTAAGAAAGACCGAGAACTTAGATTCACATTGGTATCCAGACAGGTTCTCACTTTTACCTTTTAAGCTACTTCAAATTTCAGGTGCTCCTGCTTTACTATAGATGTGCAATATGGGCTACGACACTGTATCTGTTCAAAGAAAGCTCAGCTATTTCCACTAAAAATTAGAAAACTTCTCAACCATAAATTTATGCTTTGCACAAAGAATTGTTGAAATTAAAGACAAACTTTAGACAGATCACTTTTAGTAACATTTCTCTAGGCTTGCAATCAATACTTTAAAAATATTCATAGATATATATATGCACAGAATTTCCCTTTATTTTATTATTGGTAAATACCTAGGCAAGACAAATAATGTACCAGAACATATATATTTTGATGACAACTTTTGAAAAAAATAAATTTATAAGAGTCTTTAAAACACAAAGATAAAGAGACAGAACACAGTAGTTCCAAATTTAAGCCTCATTTTTGAGAACATTCTTATGACTTCTGAATGTTTGAAAATCCTAATCTTTCCATGACATCTAGCAAACAAGTGAAAACATTAGCTTCTGGAACACAGTATGCAACAAGGTCCATCTCCTGTTTCTATCACCTTTCCCCAGCAGACCTTCAAGGTTTTTACCCAGCCACCCACCACCACTGGAGTCTGAGAAGGTAAGTGACTTTCCTGCTGTTATTTGGAAAAGATTAACCTGGATCTGATGTAAAAAAAAAGGGCTAGAGAACAGATTTTCTTGTACTGTTCAAAATAAAAAGCTCTTGCTCCACGGCTGTGTGGTCAGGCCATTTGCTGCTGCTGCCTGAAGCGGGAAAGGGGTGAACGCAGCGTAAGGTTATGGTCCACATCATAAGGCTACCCTACATATTCTTTCTGGGCATCTTTTCCTAGCAAGATCAGGAGAAAATGACACTCTCTTTCTAACTTTTCATTTCATCTATCTTTTTAATTTTACCAGGCAGTTGCAACCAAATTTGACAGTGGGAAGAGCTTCCCAAGATGTGACTTTCCTACAAGTCCTATGTTGTATAAGAAAGACCCAATTAAACTCCCCAAGAAGAGGAGAGGCTACAGGATGAACTTGGACAACAAAAGGAGAGTGTTTCCCAAAAATCACACACAAACCCTGGCAAATCGATGAGCAATGGACAGCTCCAAACCCACCTCAGCCATGCAGCCCCCCCACCCAGCTAAAAGCTGGGGGCAGAAGGAAGGGCTGTGTGCACTGCCTGCTGGGTTTGGAGAGGGCACAGGAAAAATTACACAGGGAGGGCTCAGACCCAACTGGGGGCAGTAGCACCTGCATGGGAGAGCTGGGGTTATCTTGCATGGGAAACAGGGGCTGTACACGATGCTGGATGTGTTCACAGAAACCCAGATCTCGTGCTTATGGAGGAGGTCGAGCACACAGTGCTGCCGATGGGGGGAAGGTAGTTTTAGTTTCTAAAGGAAATAAATAAAAATGCAGAGCTACCCAAATCCTTCTCAGGAAAAAATAATTGTCCCCGTAGAGTAACTTAGACCTCATGCAACACAACTTGTAAAGAAACCCTATCCCACCCATCCATAGCTCCCAGCAAAACCTGATGTACATGGTGTACCTGCCAAATTACAATATACTTCGAGGGCCTGTTTACTGAGCAGTGTGTGAAATAAAGGTCATTTCTACCCATTTCAGGCACTAGGAACCAACTCTACCATGTGCAGGGCCAAACACTAATTCTATTCAGCTATCTTTTGTTGTCACACCTAGTGCAAATCATCTTTATTTAAGACTGCTTGTTACAGAGAAGTTCTGCAGGAAGAAAAAAAAGGTAATTAAATTTAAAGAAGCCTTTTTACATATACACACAAACAGTAGATTTTTTTTCATCGTCCTGCAACTGATTTTTAAAATCTTGCTGCATCATCCAAAGAGATCAAAATGCAGAAATCAGATGAAAGTGCTATTTCTACATAAAGACGACTTGAATTATTAATATAAAGAGGGCTCCCCACTTGAACCAGAATTGCAGAGATGCCATGTAAATTCACCTGTTACGTAGCTCGTCAGCTATAGAAAATAGCTCATGTTTTGCCTGTCTGTCAGAAGTGTTATTTAACCTGCCCAAGTCAAATGGGTCTCTGTTCTCAAGGGCAGTTCCACGTGATGTGCTGGGAGCAGTGCCACACGCTGTCCTGCCCAGCCATCGAGAGGTGGCACTGCAGCCCTGGCTTCTGTGCCCCAGCAACTAGAGAAACAGAAATGTGTGTAAGAAATACATGGCTTGCCTGATGAGGACATGAAACTGAAAAGGGTGGAAAAGGTTCCTGTTTTTTATCAAGATACTGCTTTATCCTTTTTTTGTGTGTGCTTATTTAAATATTTTCTGAAAACTGGTTTCTGTATTTACCCCCACGGCCAGACCCCTGGCTCAGCCAGCATGGAGACATCCCCCACCCGGCTACCGCCCAGCCAAGGGGAGTGAGGAGCTGAGAAGAACAAGCAACACCAAACCACCTTCCTTGCCATCCCCAAAATACCTCACATTAAAGAGAGAATACAGCTCTTCCCCTTGACACCCAGAGCAAAGGTCCCAGCTCTGTGGTGTGGCCACTTCCAGCTCTGAGCACAGGATTTGCAGACAGCTGAAGCAGCAGCTCAGAGCTGCCTGAACCCCACTGCACATGACGGGGAAGCTGCTGCTGTTCCCAGCCCTAGGAACCGTGCTGCCTCCTTCCTAACCACTTACTGGGAAGAAACCAGCAGGAACAACCCCAGACAACGGCAGCAAGAGGATGATGGTGAAAAGGGGCAGAGGTGGAGCAGAGATAAGACCCACCAACCCCAAAGCCACCAGCCATGTCACTCTCAGTGCTCACCACTCACAGCCACCCCCTCATTTCATGCTGAAGTTACAACTTGCCAGGATGTCTGCCAAAGAAAAACAGTAATGGGAAACAAAATACACCCGGTAACCTACGAACCACGTGAACATCATGTTCCCTAATGCTCCAGCACAGCCCCAGGGCTTGTTTGGGAGGTGATGGAGGAGATTTCTTAGAAGTGGTGTCAGGGAAATGGAAATGTAACTAGAGAAGTCTGAAAAGAAGGAAATTAGAGGAGAAAAAAAATATTATCTCTATGTATGCACCCATGCATGTACACACATATTCCAAATACTAACAAAGCTACTTAATTAATGCTACTTTATTCCCCCCAAATCTACTATTTCCACATAAAATCAACTATTTATTTTGGGCGCTTAGTAGATATTAATATTGCTCTTTATTTTAGATACAGCAATTAACTGAAAATACAGAAAAATGAGACAAAAATAAATAGAAATGACAATTCCTACCAGTCTTAGATTTCTAGCCTAATTTGCAATGGGCCTATTCAAAATATCTCAAGATATTTACACCTGTATGTCCCAAATCAATTCTGAAAAGTAAAAAGATCCTTGAGGCCCTTTTTCTGTCCCTTATTAAAATTCCAAGTTTTCCTCAAAACATTCTGTGGGTGGCAAAAACACGATGCACTCTCACTACTGCTTTAGCTCCAAGTGTGCTTTTAAAGGAAATATCCCCCATTTTACTTTTGTTTTGTACCTTGGAGCAGTCATAGTGAGTGTGAAGTGGATTCCTTACTGTTAAAACCAAGATTTAAAACAAACAAAACCAACAGGTAAAAAAAAAGGATGTACATGAGGGCTTACGAACCATGCCCAAACTGCTCTTAGAAACATAGAACGCATTGGGTTGGAAGAGACCTTCAAAGGTCATCTAGTCCAAACCCCCTGCAGTCAGCAGGGACATCTCTTAACTAGATCAGGTTGCTCAGAGCCCCATCAAGCCTGACCTTGAATGTCTCCAGGAATGGGGCCTCCACCACCTCTCTGGGCAACCTGTTCCAGTGTTCCACCATCCTCATAGTAAAGAGCTTCTTCCCAATGTCTCACCTAAATCTACCCTTCTCTAGTTTAAAACCACTCCCCTCATTCTATCATTATATGCCCTTGTAAACAGCCCCTCCCCAGCTTTCCTGTAGGCCTCATGGATTTCCAGTCCCTGGGACCAAACCAGGATCGACATTCACTGCTCAAAACCAAGTGCCCTTCAGCACGCCTTTCCTCAGGCTCCCAGCCCACACACATCCCTGTGATGCTTGGCAATGGCGTAGTGTCAACCAAACTGTTAGTTAACTAACTACACAGTAGTTAACTCATCACCCTGTTCTCTCTTGATCACCCAAAACCACCGAGTCACAGGCACTGGCTATCTGTAGAATCCCCTTCCCAGAGGATGAGCCTGTGGTTTATAACACCACTGTTCAATTAGAACCACCACAGTATCAAGATATCTCAGGTAATTTTTAATGTTGCTATAGAAAGTCCCTGAACTCCCAAAATTTATCAGGCATAAAATGTATCAGCCATAAAATAAAAGCCAACTGTCTCTACAGATGCTAGCCTCAAGATCTATCAAGTACTAGATGTGCCACAGGTCAGGAATGGACAAGATGCACATTTTTGCTTTAGACAAACTGACCCAGCCATTCCAACTCTGAATCCATGTCAGGAATCACACAAAAAGTCACTTGGAAACTACTTTTTTCAAGGGAAATGAGACTTCTTGTCCCAGAGCCAACACATCAACTCTGACTGAGCTTCCACACAGGAGAAATATGCCTGTATTTCTGTAACACATCTACCCTAACTCAGCCACCTCACAAGGGCTTCTCCACCCCTCCAGGACCATTCACACACTTTGGGTAAAATTAACAAGTGAAATCTGTCATAACAAGACCAAGTTCCACTATCACAAAGGCTGGATCTGCAGGCTAATGGGTGCCTACGGTACAAATCTGATCGCATTTCTGACAAATTATTATTCTGCTCTGCATGTTTACACTAGCTTTGTACTCCTCTTCCAGGTTCATGCCAAAATGCTGGAGAACAGATGCCACCCGATATGGCTCCTGGCCTAATAGGGTTTTGTTGGTTGGTTGTCTTTTTTTTCCTTTTTAAAACAAACCTGAACTGACAAAGGAAGTTTAATACATCAGATTAGCACTTTGTATCTCTTAATCACAGTTTTATAACGTACAGTAGATTTACTACAGTTAAATTTATTGTCTCATCAAACAACAGCCTAAGTGGTATTTCTGCAGGTTTAGGTGGGCTCTAACACATCCTAATTAGGTAGGATAACAGAAATACCTGGCAGGCTTCTGTGAATGGTAATTCCCCCAAATACACCAATCATTAGTTTGATACCAAATATGATATGTTAAAGGGAACAGCTAATGCTCTGGGTAGCTCTGAAAAATATTTCATGTTCAGATATAAACAGACTGCTACATTTATCCATGGAAAACAGAAGTCTGGCTACAGAAACAATAAATCTACAACAGAAATATTCTAAGGAGTCCTTTTACTTTTCTCTCTCTCACAAGAAATCTGGACAAATATTTTGTCAGCATGTGTGCACATAGACAGTGATAACATATTTTTTTTAATTGCTGCTTAAGAATCTTTTTTTTACTGACTGTGACAGTAAAAAAAAAAACAAACCTCAAATTATATTACCCAACCTGGGAATGTGTAGGATTTTAATTCCACACAAAAAAACTGAAAGTGAGTACATGTCCCTTGGAAAGCTTTATTACAATTCTGCTTTACATCTGTATTACCTCTCTTAAAATAAAAATGAAACCCTACTTGTGATACACAATTCCTCTTTGTTCCGCTTTGCAACTAACACAGAGAGTCCCTCAGCCTGGCAAACCTACCTGCTCAACTCGACAGCTCTGTGGTGGGTGTCACAGGACCTCAGAGGACAGACAAGAGACACCCTCTAGCCCAGCAAAGTGCCAATACACCAAACTCCACCACTTCTTCAGCTACATCCAGGTTGATTAAGACAGTGAGGCAAAAATGCCACCAAGTCTGCTTTGATTTATCAACTCAGAGGTGCTGAAGAAAGAAAAAAAAGGGTGTTATTTAAATCCGACCACTCAGCCCAGACAAACGTCTGGATTTGTGAGGTTTCAGCAGGACTTCATTCAGATACCAAATCTGTCGGGTGTGTAGCTTGCAGATCTGGAGTTTTAATCCCAGCTTCTACAAAATGCTGTTGCTGGTGGCTGCTGTTCTATTAAAGTGTTCTCCAAAGGCTCTTCCTCAAGACATGGTGGGTCTACCCCAAAAGGCTGCTGAGCTCAGTAAGACTACATCCAAAGAAGAGTTACATATATCCCTTTTGAAACGGTTTATAAAGGAAAACTCATAAACTGGTTCCTGTATGTTAAACACACAGTATATGACCAATGTTGTACATTCTTCTGCATAAGACTTTTATTATACATCAATTTTACATTAACATTTTGTCATACTTTAAAAAGAAGAAGAAAAAAAAAGTTGAGTCTTCTTTAACTTTACCAACTAATTGCTCTAAACACTTCTATTTGCTCTTTCACATCTTCACTTGAGACATGGGGTCCAATATTGTACTGGGCACAATATTAATGAGCCCTTAGGAAAGTTCTCCTACTATCTGACAGTGCAATTCGGAATTATTTCTAACCTTCTGAATTTAAAGGAAAATGTTTTTGTTTGGTTTTTTTTTATTAAATTCTAAAGCTTTGTTGTAATATATTTCAAAAGGAAAGTTACCTCATTTTCTCCATTTTTATCTGTGTCTCTAACTTATTTAAGTGTGCCCTTTTTTAAATTTTAAGATTCAATAATCATGTCAAATGTGAACTTGCATAAAAAAAATTATCTGCAATTCTACCTAATAAACCTTCTTAATGATTTCCCATATGATCAAGCTTTGCTAGGTTTCCCTCCAGCAATTTAAAAAAAGAGGTGATTCTCATGTTCACCTTTTAGCTCTACCACTTTGCTTTGCCTGAACATAATCTCAAGAACACAGCTTCATTTCTGAAGCTGAATCTGAATTGTTTTCTTTAGTTCAGGCGATAAATATTTGCATTCTGTGCTTCAGCTTTAGTGACCTAATTTATGGCAACAGACTCTGTCTTTCTGTGCCAATTTGAGAGTATGAAACATGCAAGATGACAAAGCCGGTTTGAAATTTTCTGAAGAAAAAGAATTACAACCCTGAAAGGGAAGGGAAAAAAAAAAAAAAGGCAGCAAACCCACCCAAAACCTTAGCTAAAAATAACAGCTACTGTCTATTATCAGGGTACTCGGTCCCCAGAAACACCAAGTGCAGTCCTGAGTGCTATTACAAAATAAGCTGCAGATGAAGCCCATTTGTTGGTTTTGCCTAGAGCAAAGTAGTATTTAATTACTGAACTACGAATCTCCTCCCCAAAGTCATTTGCTGCGTGACCCAGGAGACTGGGATTCCGGATGTTACAGCAGAGAGATCAGCGACAGTCTATTCAGTATCACGCTTCCAGGGCTATGGCTACAAAGCTGCAAACTTCTGTTTTCTAGAGTTAAAAACACACCTTCCTGGACAGCTATAGGGCATCTTGCAGTGATTCTTGGCAGTCATATTTTGTAAATTCCTAGACTGATCGAAGAAACAGGAATACTTCTGGTACTACTTTATTCAATGCTCTTTAGGGTCTTAAACCTCGTTTTTTTCATTGTTACAGTGCAACACAAGAAGAAATGATGTGTCTGGGGTGAGGGGTTTCTCCTTATTTCCTATATCAGAATAACAAAATAGTATTGTATATTAGTATTTTAAAGACTTTTCAACTGTTTGGTGATCAATTAAAATAGACATCTCTTCCCAGGCACAACTTTTCTGCATGGTAATTACAACCCTGCTGCAATGGAGGTAGTTCTGATACATCTTTCAAATAAGTTATTCCTTCAAAACTTAAATGCCAAATCCAGATGCTCAGACCATGCACCCATGTGCTGGTAAATGAGTAAAAAGTCCTGCCTCAATTTTGACTACTTCATGAAATCTATAACTCCCCACAAGATCCCAAGCCCAAACATCTCATTTTGCTCCCCTGAAGGCAGCCAAGGAGAGGGCTTTTAATCACAGAGCTCAAGTCCACTGATGCAAGCCAACTAGAATTAAATAAAAACTGTCCAGAAATAGTCGATGAAACATTAAAGCACCACCTTTTTCCAATACTTAAATAATTTTCAGAGGACAATAGGAAATACAGCCAAATATTATTAAATTTTCTTTGATCAAACATCTAGTCCAGACCAAAGATATTTTCTGGGAAGGAAGAACCCACAGCTTGACGGGATGGCCTTCAGTGTTAGGCTGTCCTACCTGTACACAAGCTGGGCAGATGCCTGTGGCAACAAAACTGGAAATGTGGCATTTCTAAAACTGATTAGAAACAGCCAGCTTCTGATTGATGACCAGAATGAGCACATTGACCTGGGGAAGCTGTAGTATAGGTTTGGTCAGTATGGGTTACTTCACAAGACGATCTGCAAAGACCACTCTCTAGCCTCTGTATGCTAAATATATCTAACTCTGTAAGGGAGCGGGAAGTACCAGACAATGGTTGACTCTTCTTGGAGTAATGACATCGGTACCCCAAAAGGGAAAATTTTCTTATTGGAGAGGTCATCACAGGAATGGTGGTAATGTCAAGCAAGCTGTAAAGCTTCCATTCTTAGGCCACTAGAAGAATGTCCCCTTTGATAAAGTTACAATCCTTCAGGAACACCTAATTTAAAGAAATTAAGACTTTTGTAATCAAACTTAATAGTCCCTGTCTCAAGGCTTTGTAAAACTGCTAAATGTCTGTACTAAGTACAAAAATAACAGCCTCCTAATGTTCTCTGGATCTAGACACAGAATAGCAGTAGGTTGCTGGAATGAAGTCAAAGAAAGATGAGAACTGGAAGAAGCATTATCTGCTACGTTGTTTAAAAATCTTCCATACCTCTTCAGCATGCAGCCACTTTTAGGCATGCAACTATACAACTGCTAATCTCCTGTGCTTCATTAAAGCCTTAGCAAAAAAATTAATTATGGATGAATGTGGGAGCACACCCATTAATCCTTGCTTGGGTCAAACTGTGTAAAAAATTCAGAGAAAATAACTGATTGAGAAGAGTGCTTGAGTCGGTCGAAAGGAGTCCCATCAAGAGCTTCTGCTACGACTAAGGTAGGGGAGGGGCAACATCCAAAAAAAAGTCTTCTGTTTGTGATGATACACCATTGAAAATGAGCACAAGTACTATGGTTCAAGCTTTTTGATGAAGAAAGTGCAGAAATTAAACAGTCAAACAGAGTTAAAGATCTCCATACTGTGTTAAGTTTCTGCTCTCAGTTGATTTATTCTCATTTTCACTGCTGGAAAACCCACTGAATAACATGGCCTGGAAGCCTGATCAAGAACATTCCATTTTTTCCAATATGTTGTTCCTGATGTTCCCACAATAGATCATTCAGGGCTTTAAGGAACTGTGTCAACTGAATTGAATGATGTGGTCGCCTGCTGATACATAAATGCAAAGGCAAAGCTGAGTGGGTTTATTTTCAAAACAGGAGACATTGATCCTGTGACAATGTTCCATTACCCTGACTT
The DNA here is from genome assembly GCA_013401335.1 of Brachypteracias leptosomus. Classification (NCBI taxonomy): domain Eukaryota; kingdom Metazoa; phylum Chordata; class Aves; order Coraciiformes; family Brachypteraciidae; genus Brachypteracias; species Brachypteracias leptosomus. The sequence continues at coordinate 6,857 of VYZX01002904.1, read as the reverse complement.
TATTTCTATTAGAGACAGTGATTACATCTACATCAATTGCTGGAGCTGATGGATATTGGTGCACTAACAGTGACACAGTTTTTCACTATGCTACTGCTGCTGACCCGCATACTGATGGCTCACAAAAAAGGATTGATTCTGAGCTTGGACTAATGCTACTTATTTATCAATGAAAAACTATGGAAATTTGGGCAGACTTTCGTAATTAGTCAGCTTTCAACCATTTGTGGTTTGGGGGGAGTTTTGTGTTCTTGGAAATCTTACTGTCAAACAGTGATTAGCAACTGCGTAGCTTGGCACAGATTCTATTTCAAATTATTAAAATATTTATATTGCTACCTGATGGTAATAAAACAGTGTACATAGTTCTTAGAAGCATCTGTAGAAAGATATCTCTGCACTCCTACAACAGCATCCCGGTCTTGATTGGGCACTTTTTCACATGGGTGCATGGACTCCTCTTCCACTTCCCTGTACCATCACCCTTTTACAGTCTCTATCTGCTGTACTTGCTATCTTTCCCAAGCTGGTGGTCCATCTTCTAGCTTTCATCTCTTGATCTGACATAAGATCTTGATCCTGTGGTCACGCATTTGCCCCGGCCTTCACCTTTTCACCACATACTGCCTACATGTACTCTGCACTCCTGAATTCATCTCTCCAACCGCTTTCAAGAGCGCTGATTTTATATCTGTACATCCTTCAGTTGTTCTTTTTCTACGTTTTTCCTTCTCTATTTTTCCATTACAACACATGAGTTGCTAACACTTTGCACAACTAAACTCCAGTTGGAAAAAATTCAATTCATCTTCAACAACAGTGATTTCTATTCCAACTAAGCCCTGCTCATTTTATTTGTCCTTGTTTGTTTAGCCTTGTGCCCTGAGTCACGTCCTGAAGTGCCTGCAGGAGAAAGGCCTTTGTCTGACTCGCTTCAGTGTATTTACCGCAGTGGGTTCCCTCATTTTTGACTAGGAGGTTTTTTCTAATGCTGCCATAACAACAACAAATGGAAGTGTTTTGGAGTTATACCTACACAGAATAGCAAAGCACAGGAGAGGTTGGAATGAGCAGCCTCTGAACAAGTGCAGAACTGGGACAACAGCAGGCCTGCCAGAGCCAGCCAGCACCTTCTCCTGGCACCCCCCTGCACCATGCTGATTCCTGCAGCTCGTGTTAACATAAGGTTGGGCACCTCCTTGCTGAAATCTGTTCCAAAGTACACATCTACATTTTTTCCATAACCGAAAGTGAAACAAAAGGACCCCAAATCTTACCCTGTGGTGTGCCCTGCAAGGTTGAGCCTGTAGAACACTCAAGCAGCCCTTGCCTAGAAGATCCGAGAGCATTCGGCTATACAGCAACGAGTTTTGCTAGAATCTAAGCTTTGAGACACTCATTAGAGTGCCTCATGATTTTGGATTGGGTCTTTTTTGTTTTATCAAGGTTGCTATCATTACTCAGGTAGTTATCCTAAATTCCTGAAGGGCTTGGGTGGCCTGGTTACTCTTTGCCAGTGAACAACCAACGACAAACCAGAACCACACGCACTTACATCAGTCTGGTCACAGACAGCTACATGAACATGACCTTTTCCAACTGAGGATCCACTCGTTCATTTGCCCTGTCTTTGGGGTAAGAGCCTGAACGCTCTCACTCTGCATTTTTAGCACCTACAAAGCTAGTATTAAGGGTAGGTTTTATTTTCAGCATTGAAGTTGACAGAACTACCCTAGAAAAAGTATTGATACAAACGGAGCAAATGAAGCATTTTCTGCATAGGAAGACCCAGGAGAAGGGATGTTCTCTCTGTGTGTGAGCATTTTCTCCAACCCCTACATTATTTTCAAAAATAGCTTGGATTATCAGGCACAGCACATACCTTCTGCAGTGTTTGGGATATAAAAATGTAATTTGATAAGCAGGAAAAAGATAGAGGCAGTAATGAGGTGCTCTGTTCACAGAGCAGGTGAAGAGATCTATCCTAAATGCAAATAAACCTGGCTTATTTCCCAATTCATAAGCCTAGTCTTAGATGCCTTTCACATGAGAAAAGAGGTTTTGGAATTATGTACTCTGGCAGCATCTAGTTTGGGGATAACAGTTTTTCTGAAATTTCCTTTGTGATTATGTGAAAGCTGCCAATTTTTTCCTGAGGCAGATGTTTTGTTGAATACTAACAGCTCCAAGTCCACTGTTTCTGAAAATGAAGGATGAAACTTAAAGCCCCTGTGAGGAAATACCATAATGGGGTGAAAAAAAGAAAAAAACCCAAATAACCTCACAGGACACAAAGAAGATCCCTCAGTTACAATTTATTACAACTTCAAGTCAAGAAAATATAAACTGTTAACAAGGAAAGTATTATCTCCAGCTTTGCTACCATTAATCAAGAGCAACTACATCCGAATTTGTGACTTACTGAAGAGGAGGGACAGATTTACTTATTTATTTAAATTGGGATGAAGAAAAAGCAAACAGTGTCCTTCAGACAGGGAAAACAATGAATTAATTATATTAAGAATATGGGGTTTTGTTGTGGTTTTTTTGTTGTTGTTGGTTTTTTTAAAAAGACTACTTGGGACAAGGCCAATATTACTCATGAGTCGTGGACTGATGACAAACAGGTGGATTGGTACTTACAAATGTTAATAGTAAAAATACACTGTACTTTAGATACGCTTTTCTTCTATTAACCCAGGTATTAAGCATGTTGAAAGTCTAACTGCAGTTGGACAGCAGATTTGGTATTGAAAATATGTGCTAACATTCATCATATTTAGTGTTCAAAGTTCTCTACAGCCATGGAACATATCCTAAAGCCTGGAATAAATTAAATGTAAACTGACAAGTTCTTTCTAGCCCTAAGATGTTCTCCTAAAAGATTTAAAGACATGAAGTTCATGATTGACTGCAGCATTATGCATGAACAGAGTTTTAAAGAAGGCTTAAGAAAGTTTACCTTCAGACTAAAAAACCCAACTCTCTCCCTTAGCCAAGCGTTTTCACATCCAGCCCTGTTTACTAAAGCAGCCTGAAATGAGCCTGTAGGAATCTGCAGGTAAATAACCATTGTGAGTTCAGGACCTTAAAAAGAAGGGATATCACGCTTCTGCAACTGGTCATATGAAAGTAAAAAAAGTACAATGTTAGGTATGTTAGAAAAAAAGAATCTTCATTAGCTATGTCTACTCCCACACTCCTTCACAACCCCTGCCTTACTAGATTGCTAAGTCTGCAGAACAAGCACCCTTTCCTCATAACCATTCCACTGATACCACCTATGACACCACTTTCTTTACTCCCAAATAAAAGCAGATGCAACAATAGGATTAAAAAGTGCAAACCACAGCTCTGAGTCTTTAAAAGCTCTCTTAGAACTAGTACATCTTTGTTCAAGAAAACTAAAATTGCAGTGTCTGAGCTTAAATGACAGATCAGTTACCGATGCAAACAAGATCAAGTGCAAAAAGACAGTATGAAACCATCTTCACCTAAGCTGTTTTTTTTAATTAAAGACTAATTAGCAGGAGCAAATGATTAAATCAGAGTATTCCTCAGAAAAGAGAGATGTACTAATTAAAATGAATTTAATGCTTACAAATTTATTTCAGGAAAAAGTACTGTTGGAGTGGATCAGATACCAACCCTACTGACTTTAGCACCTGAAGATTTTTCAGGTGGACTTTAAAATCAGGTAGCTGTTTTCCAGAAGCACCTAAACCACTTAGAAGCTTTACTGGAACTGACTTCTAACGAAGAACAGGATGTGAAGTACTTGCCTTTTCTGAGTAATTCCTAAGGCCAAGATGACGCATCTCTCAAAACCCATGAAATTAATTAAGAAACAAACGCTGTCTGAAAAACATCATTTTTGGTATTCAAAAGTTCTTATTTGTTAAATTTAAATTAAGTATTACAGTAAGAGTTTAATATCAATGATCTTAGCCCTGGTAAGGAGGCTGGGCACGGCCACTCATGAACACAAGGGATTGCAGCCACAGACAGCATGCAATGCTTCATTTGCCTCAGGGTGTGACACAGCATGATCAACAGAATTGTCCTGTTTTCTATTTATAACCCAAAATAACAAAAATGCGAGACCAACGTAAAATTCTCATTTCTTCTTTCACTGCACTACATACTGCTCTGCAATACAGATGCAATCTGTTAAGAAGTAATAAAGTGACACCAACACAAGCACCACCTGAGAGATGTTGCAGCGGGCGGGGCAGCCGGGCAAGAGCTGCCTGAGACAGCTCTGGAAACGGCAGCCCGGAGGAGGCTTACAGAGGCTCTTGGCATAGGTTGCGAGGGCAGAATATTGCTTTACTTTTATGGAAATAAAAGACTGGGCACTCCAGGGCCACCATTCTACCATCGTTGGTCTCTCATGGCTGTCATTGCCCCCACCACACATGGTCTAGGAGGTGGTGAGGCAATAACTAAAGAATGGGAGAGGCAACAAAGTGATTTCTGCAGCCCATACTCAGCTTCCACTGTGGGACTGGACGCTCAAGTACATACGAAGTTGAGTTGCAGACTCGAGACCCTCGCCAGGACACAGGTAGCTCTGACAAAAACACCTCACCCCCAGTATCTCTGCAACAAGGGCCAGGATGTTTTTCAAGCTTGCAAGTATATCTTTCCTTAATTTATATAATTTTCAGTTTCTGCTACAATAACCACCTCCAACGAAGACATTCAATCTCTTCATCTCCACCTCCTACTACACACCATATCTCAAAGTTTGACTGTGTAAGTTGTCGTGAGCAAAACCTGTAATGTCTAGGTCTTACTGCTATGTATTTTGGCAGAGAATGTCTTTATGTTAGCTATGTCCAAATTTCCATAAGAAATAATATTGATTTTTCCCTTCAAGTAAATATGTTTAGTGAAAAACTCACTCATGCCTCCAAAGATTGTCTAGACATTAAGTTGGTCCCCTTTATGCCTTCAGCATCTGCTTATTTTTTTCTCTAAATGAAGCTGTTTCAAGGGTCTTTTGGCAGAATATTGGGAATAGCATGTACGCTGAGGTGCTACACCTCTAACAGACAGAAAAGGCATGCAGTCCAGGCATCATCCTTGACCGCATTTTCCATACCCTGCAATATATCTTTTTATTTCTTAACTGGGAGCTGTTCCAAAATCTGAATCATCAAGAGCAGTCTTTCCTTTTACAAAACACTCTGAAAAATAAAAACAAGCTTCTTTCATTATCTGTTGAAAATGGAATGTTTTATCTAACTCAAATTAACCTAGACTAAGGACAACTTCGAATGAATGCCAAGTTCTGATACTTCATCAGTGCTTAAGTCTAGAGGCATATTTATACTACTGTGAAGGAAAAATTCCCAGCGATCTGATGAACATTGGATCTGCTGTAACACAGCTCCAGACAGCTCCTACACATCGTAAAGTCACCTCTATCCACAGAAGCAATTGCACTGTTGATCTTACAAGATTAAAAAAGTCTATCAAATGTTCTTCTTGCAATTTGGCACTGTACAGAGGGTATGGCCAGTAAAAGGAACCTAAACATGTCCAGAGATATATATGCAATGAGTTTTAAAAAAAAAAAAATTAAAGATGGTTTAAAAAACCCACTATTTTTGCTTTTCTGTATAGCACATGGGATATAAAAAAAAGCTATCCCAAAGCAGCCTGTTGTATATAAAGTTTTTGTTTTGTGAGGGAAGCATCCTTCAAAGCTGTATGCAAATGCCTGCATGAGTGCCCATAAAGATACATGTAAACCTTAAAATTTAAAACTGTTTGCTTTGTACAGTAGAAACAGGAGAGTCTACTGATGAACTCTTTATCAAATGGGCTGAAAGTCACAAAGGATCCAATTAAGATAAAAGTTCAAACCCAGGACATTTCCTCTTTCTGACTGCTTAAGCCAACACGAGACATCTGTTCTCACTGGTTTTTTAATTAATCCCCTTGAAGCAAACTATTCAAAACCTGAAGATACATCATCAGTCTGATAAGGATTCCCCCCATCAGAAGGTGCTATTTTGAATTAAACAGTTTTCTCTGCTGGTGCATCTGGAAACATGATCCTAGCTTTGTGTAGAGAAAACAGTTTTGCTTAGTCAAGTTAAAACATCAGCAGAGATGGAAATACACCATGTCTTATAACTGCAGGCTACTGTTACATAGGCAGCTGCACTGAAACGGTCTTCAACTTGTCCCCCAGATGACCTCTACTCTATCTTTTGCAGAATGAAGCAATTGCAACTACTTCTGCTAGTTCAGATTTAAACAAATTAGATAGGACAGCTTTTCAAAAAACAAACCCCACCATGTTAGGTTAACTTTACCTTATCTCAAATACCGAAATAACAGGTTCCACACATGAAAAATTCTTCTGATGCATTTCCAGTAATAGGAGCATTATTTGAAAATAAAGAGATGATTGAGATGAAGAAGTCCATGCTGGGCTGATTGACAGGGCTTTAAACTAAATAGGAAGGGGGAGAGGGATAATAATAATATTGGGATTATCGGTTCAAAGAGGCAGGATAACACACCAGGGCTGGAGGGAAGGGGTGACTTATGTAAGGGCCTTCAACCTGTTGCCCTAAGGCATGATGTGGAAACTGCAGTAGAGGCAATGCCCAACAGGGATGAGCCAGGGGCTTCTGAGGAAACAGGAACTAACAGGGTAGCGGCCAAGAAACACCTTAGAGACATAAAGGGGTGTTCCTCTAGAAAGGTGACACGACCGGCAGCTCAGCTGAAGTGCCTCTACACCAGTGCACGCAGCATGGGCAACAAACAGGAGGAACTGGAAGCTGCCATGCTACAGCAAGGCTACAACATAGCGACTATTACTGAAACCTGGTGGG
>VYZX01002901.1:64920-81083 GCA_013401335.1 Brachypteracias leptosomus | reverse complement strand
CCACGCTTCTCTTGATGCAGTCCTCTGATGCTTCTCTCAACCTTCTCACTCCACGCTTGGCTTCAACTGATTATAAAGCCTTTGAATCCCTCCCTGGGCCTCAGCTGATTACAAGAGTATTCAAGGAGCATTACCAGGAAGGCTCAGATAAACAGGTGAGGAAGGATTTCTCTTACAGACCATCCTTTCCTATCTCCCCCTGTTTGCACTACAGGCTTTCAACCTCCAGGACCCAAGGAAGCCACCTGTGGTGCTTGTGAATACCTGCTCCATTAATCAGGTGGTGGGAAAGCAATCACATTCTCTCCAGTCTCAATGCCAGGACATGAGAAGCAAACAAAGCCAAAACCTGAGCATAATTCCTCTCCTCCCCAACAGCCAAGACACCATTGTACAAAAGCCACAGCTCCAGCTAACTCCAGCAAGACACGTTGTAAGCTGCAGAGTCTGGGCTGCTAAAAAGAGACTTTGTTCTGGCTTAGAAAGGGACAGAATATTTACTACAGATGGATCCAGCTCCCCAGCAACCAGCATTACACAACGTGTGGAGATCCCCCTTGGAAAGACTTGCCACTGCTTCACAAGCAGAGGATGCTGCTAATCCAGGGCCTCTTGGTGGGTGCCTTGCACAGGTAGAGGTCTGGGCACCCAAAGCTGCAATGCAGAATGCTGTGAGTAATTCCCAGTCTCATTAATTTGCAGAGCTCTAGCGAGGGGAGCAACGCGCCGCCGCTTCCGAGGACAATCAGGCAACTGCAAGCTGTCACATTCACGTACTCGAGGAAGCAATCAGCTCTTGAGGAAATTACTGCAGCCTTTGCCTGGCTAATCCCAGGCAGTTTGATAGAAAATGGGATCCCTTAAAAAGCCACTACAACAGGCTACAAAAGCAGAAGGGCGCCATATGCGCAGACCACGCTGCCTTGATGGCTCCTGAGTGCCTGGTTGTCCCCTCCTTTAAATCTTTGCAGCTTCTAGGTGCCAAGAGAAAGCCTGCTCCTCTCTGTTTCTTCTCTGCACTGTGCTTGGCACACTGCCTGCACTCCATAGAGCACCACAGTATCGTGGTGGTGCAGTCACCCTGGTCAGTCATTCCACCCTCACCATTCCTCTCTGTCCTGCCCAACATTAGAACCAGGTCCAGTTGGTGCAAGCAGAGACAGAGGACTCACATAGAATCATTTAGACTGGAAAAAGACCTTTAAGATCACCCAGTCCAATCAGTCTGGAGAAGAGAAGGTTCCAAGGGGACCTTATTGTGGCCTTCCAGGATCTGAAGGGGGCTACAAGAAAGCTGGGGAGGGACTTTTTAGGCTGTTGGGTAGTGGTAGGACTTGGGGGAATGGCTCAAAACTAGAGGTGGGGAGATTCAGATGAGAATTGAGGAAGAAGTTCTTCCCCATAAGGGTGGGGAGACACTGGCACAGGTGGGCCAGAGAGGTGGTGGAAGCCCCATCCCTGGACATTTTGAAGGCCAGGCTGGCTGGGGCTCGGAGTACCTTGATCTAGTGGGAGGTGTTGCTGGCCATGGCAGGGGGGGTGGAACTAGATGATCTTTAAGGTCCCTTCCAACCCTGACAGTTCTATAACCCTCCTCTACCAAGTGTGCTGCAAAACCACGTCCCTCAGCACCACATCTCCACAGCTTTTAAACACATCCAGGGATGGTGATTCGACCACTGGCTTGGGCAGCCTGTGCCACTGCCTGACAACCCTTTCAGTGACAAAGTTTTTCCCAGTGTCCAACCTAAACCTCCCCTGGTGCAACTTGAGGCCATTTCCTCTTGTCCTAATATACATAAAGTGGTGGAAGCTTAATCCGTGGGTGTGGGCAAGGGACAGCAGGAGGAAAATCACTGATCCAGAGCTGGAAAGTAGGGAAAGGGCCTGAAAGGCTCAAAAGTGGAACTTAGGGCTTATTAGAGCCTGGGAGCTTGTTAGAGCAGATGGTAGAAGCATCTTACTGCAGCAAATAACTTAGGAAGATAAAGAAATGGATTAGATGTGTAACATCTGCAGTTACACCAACCAGGAATAGAATTACAGGAGCCATCAATCATCACACTGTGAGTGTGAGATGATCCATGGCCAGGGGCAGCTAGAAAATCCAGTAAGCACCCAGTGCATCACTGCAGTGAAGTCCAGAAGCCTCCCTCAGTCCCCAAAGAGGGTCTGTCTGTCCTAGTGGGGACAGCAAAATGTAGAGCTCTTTGGGGTAACCCGATTTCTCATCTGCACTTACAAGATGGTGCTAATGATGTAAGTACTTGATAGTTACTTGTGGACTTCAACTGACTTTGTCCAGGCTAACACCAGAACCAAGACAGCCAAGCACACACTCACTGGAGCTGGAATGAAGTAATCTTGGGTCTAATGGTCATTTGTCTGGGCTAATCTGGCACAACACCAAGCTTAACATGTGCTACCATGAAATGAGGCTTAATAGGTGTGCTGCCAACACCAAACTCAGCAACATCCCCTCAGCATACCTTCATCTTTCACATATTCTTCATCTTTTTGCTCTTCTCCATCTTCAATCAGCCACAAGAGCCACACACCACCAAGAGAGAGCTCATCAAGCTGCAACCAGTCCCAGCAAGAAGTCTCTCCAAACTGCTGAGCTCCTGGTTGATACAGCTCTGGCCTCACTCATCACCCCAACCATGATCACCTGGGATGAGGTGGGGCCTCACAGCTGGGGCAGGTTCTGCCTCTGGGGCCTGAAACCACCTGAGGAACAAAATCTGTTGCTGGGTTGGGACTCACCCATAGGTCACCTCCAACTTGATGCCCACAACCCAGGTCTTAGCACTTCAACAGGCTGTTACATTAACCTGGCTGGCTGGTGTAAGAATTAGAGGTGAGAAGCTCATGTGGTACTGCATTGCAGTGATGAGCTTTACCACTGTGGCTCTCTGCTGTCTTGGACATCCTGCTGCTGAGCAGCACTCCAACAAGCAGACATGTGTGAGGAGGCTTCAGGAAGCTCATCATGCATTATACCTCACCATGCACAAGCCAGTGTGCAAAGAGGCTGTTTCTAACCCTAAGGACTACCTGAGGAGCTACACTCTGTTCCAACACTCTGCTCTTGCTCTTGTCCTGTCCCATGATGAAATGTCCCCAGGGAACTACCACTGCTGAAGCAGAATGGTTATAGTGTCATAGAAGTGTCTACCTTGAGAAGTCTTTCAAACCTTCATAGAATCACAGAATGGTTTGGGTTGGAAGGGATCTTGAAGATCATTTAGTTCCAACCCCCCTACCATGGGCAGGGACACCTCCCACTAGAGCAAGTTGCTCAAAGCCCCATCCAACCTGGCCTGGAAGGTTTCCAGGGAGGGGGGATCCACAACTTCTCTGAGCAAACTATTCCAGTGTCTCCCCACCCTCACAGTGAAGAATTTCTTCCTAATATCTAATGCAAACCTACCTTCTTTCAGTTTGAACCCATTACCCCCTGTCCTATCACTACAATCCCTAACAAAAATCCCTTCCCATCTTTTCTATAGGCCCCTTTTAAGTACTGGAAGGCCTCAATAAGGTCTTCCTGGAGCCTTCTCTTCTCCAGGCTGAACTACTCCAACTCTCTCACCCTTTCTCATAGGAGAGGTGTTCCAGCCTTCAACCTTGAGTCCAATAATCCTACCTTATCAAGGCACACCAATGTCAAGGCTAGCTGCAGGGTCAAGCAGCTACTCAGCATGAGAAACTGAGGCATAATCTAACCATGGGTGACTTAGCCCTATAAAACCAGAGGGCAGGGGAAGGAGGTGGTCTAGGCTACATTAAAACAAGAGTGAGAGTTTCCAGTTCCAGCAGATACTGTGTGTAAACACCATTTGGGACCATATGGCTTCTACACCCCCTCCCTGACCCTTCCCCTTCACCTGCCCAACACGTCCTGGGGCTTCTGTATCAGCTCCCTCTCTTTCTCCTGGCACAAGAAAAGACCTTGGCAACATCATCTCCATTTTTTTCTCTCTCCAGCCATAGGAGTTGAGAGAGAGATGCATTGGTAGAGGGAATCAGTGGGATGGGAGGATGGGAAAGCCCTATCTGCTGCTCACCAGCCATTTCCCAAGAGTGGGTGTTTTGCTTGATGTCTGTCAAACAGCAAAGCTTCTGAAGGCGACCAGAGGATGGGGCTTGGAGATAGTCCACTGTGTTACCTGCAGGCCAATCCCAGCTCTTCAGGCTGCTCTTTCTTGTCTAGCTTTATCCCATTCCCCTCCACCACTGGTGCTGTAACCTTTCCGATAACACTTGTTTCAAGTTCATTAACAAGCAGTGATTGCAGCAGCCCCAAAACAGGATTCGTTTGCATATAAAAAGCTTTGCAGTGCTGTGAGGAAGTTCATTATAGATAATTGAAGAGGCGAGCGCCATAAAGAGGAAATCCTCCCAATGTGGCTTTATCTGATTGACCTAATGTTCTTTCTAATTGAAACAGGGAGGGGAAAAGGCAATTTCATTGGGTGATGTACTGCATAAAACCTCAGCACTTGGACTAGGCTCTGGGTTGAATTCAGACTGATTTTGCAGCTTTGGCTGCAGCAGGACCCAAGCAGAAGGGTCCTTAAAAGAAGTTATCTTGGGTGTCTTCCAGTGGAGACAGTTTCTCTCCACCTTTCCTATCCAATGGCCATCACCTAGGTTGGGAAAGCAAGGGTTTCACATGGTTGTAGGGGAAATAAGAACACACCAAGGAAGGGCACAATCCCACCCCTTTTGTCTTTGGAATATAATAAATTCATCCTTTCCCTCGACTCCAAGGGAAGCTTGGATTCCAGAGGAGCTCAAATCCAGTTTAATCTCTACCAGGGCAACACATTTGAAAGCAGACTCTTGTTGATTCATTTTGTGTGTGTGTAGCTTCATTCTGTTCCTTAAATGCTTTCAAATGAGTCAGCCTCTTTAAAATAATATCCTCCACCCTTGCCAACTACTCATATCAGCAGTGATGCACACCTCAAATCACCAAATTTTGCCAGTTCTCAAGCCAGGGAGCTTTTGCAGGGAAAAGGCTGCATGAAATGGGCTGTAATCATTGGGTCGATGGTAGTTTAATTTTCTTTATTTATAACTCCTCGTAGAATACCTGCAAATGGGTTTTGCTGTAGCTTGCAGGAATAATGAAGTCTCAGAAATATGAGAAGCCTTTCTCTCCTTTCCTCTCACATACATGTAATGGTCCTCATCACAGCTATACCTGAATGAGCCCCCAGGGAGAGCCATCATGAGAATTCTGCTAAAGAGGGTGATGAAACCTCTCTGAGGCTATGTGGTCTTAGCCCTGAACTAATTAGCTTGGTTCCTTTATGGTGCTTCATATAGTTATGATTTCATGGGGGATTTCATCATGCTGTTTTCCAATATAAGCTGGAGACTGACCAGATACTCAGAGTTATCATCCTCTCCTAGGGATGAAGCATCTTTCAGGATTTTTTTCTAACCTCTTTGTACAGTTTTATTCTCTGTTGCTGTTTATGGACAAGATGAGTCCAAGTGTCATCAAAGTGTTTTCTATTTTCCAAAAGAAAATAGCTCGGATCTACTTAGAGTTGTTGGCATCTCACATGGGAACAGGTAAAGCAACCACGAAGGTTTAACACAATAACCCAACCACCTATCAACACTCCCTGCCTTATACTGGTGTCCCAGTTCACTTGTCTTCTCTTGTGCATCTCCTGCCATCCAGAGCATTCAGATGAGGGAATCTTTCCTACTTTTCCTTCCTACTCCTCTGTCATGATCTCTGGTAGCATTGACTGGATGTCCACTTTCTACAGAAGGAACCTAGAGCTCACTTATTGCTGACTGCAGTGTAGGCATCTTTGGAAAGATAAACTCGATCCTTGGCAATGAATTTTCACCTTTCTTTTCCCAGAAGAGTAGGAGTCATCTCCACTCAGGACCAGACAGTCACCATCATCAATTCCACCACTATTCATCTCAAAGCACCCAGTTCCCCTTTTCTCTCCCCATCAAAATCCATTTCTTCATCCTCAACTTCAGGGGTTTATCCTAAGACTTTGTTTTCAATATCCCTTATTCAGCAACCATCTTTATGCCTTATCCAAACCATCTTACCTGGAAGGAACATGACCATAAAGTGAATCTAAGTGAGGACCATAACTTACTCACTCAGGCCTTTTGGGACCCCACAAGAAATGATGCTCAGAATGTTATTTACTCACATATTATATAAATACAACACCTCTTTTGTTCATCTGCTCCACTGAGCTGCAATGTACCATTTTCTCCATGTCCCTTATGGCTTCCTCACCCTCCCACTCTGTGCTGTAATCAAGTTGAGAAGGTAACATTTGAGAGGCAGGGATTGAGTCTTTATAAAGTTATCTAGACCAGGGCATCTGGATGCCCTGTTGGTTAGATTAGATTAAGAACCAGTAAAATCAAAACAGAACAAGGAAAGAGAAAGGAAGGGAAGGGACGGAAGGACAGAAAGGAGTGGGAAAACAGGCAAAATAAAAGAGGGGGTGGGGGTGGACATTGATTTTAAATTTTTTTTTAGCCCCATCCCTGGAAGTTTTTAAGGCCAGGCTGGCTGGGGCTCTGAGCAACCTGATCTAGTGGGAGGTGTCCCTGCCCATGGCAGGGGGGCTGGAACTAGATGATCTTGAAGGTCCCTTCCAACTCTGACAATTCTATGAATCAGATTTCACCTGAATAAAAAGCAGGCAAAGAGCACGTTGGCAGATGAGAGGCAGCAGGGGCTGCCTGGAACACGTTGCCTCAACTTCTCTCTCACACCTCAGCACGGTGACACCACCCCAGTGAGATCAGACCCTTGTTCAGCAGCTACCCTGCACTGCTGCACCAAGAGGGCTCCAGGCTCTGGGGCTGACAAGCTGGTTCCTTCCATGAATCACGTTTAAACTCTTGCACAATTTCCCAGCCTGGGATAATCTGGAGAATGAAGCAGCAAAGAGCTCAGCATTCCCAGGGCAGGAGGGGAAGGGGTGAGTTACAGCCCATGTTGTGTTTACATTATTACACCACTAATTCTTAGCATCATAAAAATTATATTTAAAATTTACACGAACGGTGCTGGGGAACGTTATTAAGTTATAAAGTGGAATCAGGTCAATGCTTCGTAGGCAGGATTCCAAGCTCCATAAATTTCTGGATATACTTCCCCCCAAATTTACATCGGCACCAGCAGCAATCAAACCAGCCACAAAAAAACCTCACCCGGTCAAAGAATTTTTTAATGCCCCATATATTTTATCTGCACTTCCTAAGTTTACAGTGTTGTTAGTTTGATTGATGGTGTGCTTATTTATTGGCAGGGCAAAAGTAATAATACATGAAGAAAATGCTCAGAACTTTAAAGGCAGCTGATGAGGAGAAAGCAACAGGATTTATGGGAAGTGCAAACATCTGCAGAGACAACAAAGGAGTAATTGAGACCTTGCATCGCTGTCACTTCTAGTGGCTCCTTTCTAGTTAAGAGCCTCCCGTGCACTCAGGAGGAAGTATCAGTTCTCTTTTGTCAGACATTTCAAGTGGTTTTGGTGCCTGGGAAAAGGTGGTTGGCCTGGAGGTTGGTGCTCAGGCTATGGAAGAGATCTGGCCCTCCTGAAGCTCTAGTAGCTACATACTTCAACGGTGGCTTGCACAGATTAGTGGAGTTCAGAATAAGGTTCTTCTCAATGAGAACAATCAAAAATTGGAAGAGTCTCCCAAAGGAAGTGGTGGATTCCCCTACATTGGACAGTTTTAAGACTCAGCTCGACAGGGTGCTGGGCCAGCTCACCTAAACTATATATATATTTCTTTTCTTGCCTTGAAAGGTTGGACCAGATGATCCCTGAGGTCCCTTCCAACCTGGCATTCTATGATTCTATATCACTGCTGAAGGAAGGGAAACCATCAGATCAAGAGCAGATCATTAGCTCAGCTGCCACAGCCTCTTGGGTCCTGGGCTTTGGTGTTGTGAAGGGTAAAGAGGGATGAGTGATGCTGATCAACAGAGAGGGGATACTCAAAAAGCAGAACCTAAATGAAAATAACTACCCTCCCCTTGAATCTCATTGATTGGGAGCAAAGTGACTCCCCCAGGGCCACATAGGCAGTGCTGGGAAATAACCCAGGTCTGTGAAGAGCTTGATCCCAACCTAGGACCATTCTGCCTCTGAAGTCAGTCCACACATCTCTGCTGATCAACATTAATTATTTTACTCTCCTTTAATTCTTTATTAATAGAGTCTTTCTCAGCTGGCCCATTATTTCACAAGGATCAAGGTCAGGCTGCCATAATTATCCAAGCACCACATTTATCCTTTTTAAACAGACACAACATTAACTTCCCTTCAGCTCTTTGCTGCTTTCACACACTCTCAGAAGGAGAAGTAATGATCCAGAGAGCAGGAGCCTTCTGCTCACTGGGTAAAGGGAGTGGATTGGTGGCAAAAAGAGTAGATGATGGTGTCATTAGAGTACATCTGCTCAGAGGAGAGGGANAGGGGGAGAATTACCTCCCTCGACCTGCTGACCACGCTTCTCTTGATGCAATCCAGGATACCATTGGCTTTCTGGGCTGCAAGTGTACACAATATGATTGTGTGCATTGAGGAAGGTGTTGTATGTGCAAGAGACAAGGTAATTGTGTATCTGCTTGGACAAAGTCTGTCATTTGTTAAAGGAAAATCCTCCTTAAGTGAGAGCCCTTCAGAATAACAGACATAGTAAAACTGGGTTGTGTAAAGCCATGGAAAGTACAGGGCAGAGCACTCTCAGCTTAGAAAGCAGTAATGAATATCTTCTCTAATTATTACTATATAAATCTGCATTCTTCTGCCTAGCCAGCTTTCTGTCCTTCTGTAAGGACTTCCACCTGAAGTTCACAAGAGCTTTCATGTATATCAAAGCAACCCAGGAACCCAACAAGGCTGAAAATTTTGAACATTGCACTAATCCCTCTTACTGCTCATCCATGTAGGTACTAATGACATTGACATGTCAACAAAGCTAAGTTTCCTATACATCTGTGCTAACAAATGGGTTTTGTATGTCTAAGGGACATTCTCCAACCAGGGCTCCCTCAGAGGCAACAGAGACTCTCATGACAATTTCTCTTTGTGATAAATCAGTGGAATGGGCTGCCCAGAGAGGTGGTGGAGGCCTCATCCCTGGAGTCCTTCAAGGTCAGGCTTGATGGGGCTCTGAGCAGCCTGCCCTAGGTAGAGATGTCCCTACTTGTGGAGGGAGGTTGGAGCAGATGACCACTAGAGGTCCCTTCCAGCCTCAAACATTCTATGATTCTATGACAACACTCCCACATTGGGGTTTCTAGTGTCTAATAAGACCAAGCTGTAGCATTTTCTTCCTACAAGAGGACAGAAAATCTATTTCTCCTCTAAAGCTGTCCATTTTTACAAAGTGAATAGGAACTTGGCACCATTGAGAGCTCCAGATTTTGGCCCAACTAGGCCAAGAATGACCAATGAGTTCAGAAGTCAACAGAGGAGCCAGAGTAACAGATGGACTGGGGGTTGCACAGACATGCTGATGCAAACCTGCTTCCTTTGGAAACCAAGAGAGAAGCCCAGAGAGTCATAAGACTTTGGCTTCCACAGTGGGAAGGTCAGGACCATGATATCATGGTTCCTGTCACACTCCTCCTCACGGAGATCCATGACAGCACAAGATAATGTCCAAGCCAAAGCAAATGGACTCATGCACAAAGACAAGGCACGGAAGGAGGGTCTGGGCTCAGCCTCCTGGAGATGCCCCAAGCAGGGCAGGAGACATATTCCAGCCTCACCTCTTATCTACAACTTCAACATCCTGAGAATGTTTCTCCTTGGCCAGGTCCCAGAAGCTCACATGTCCCCAAGAGATGAATACAGCTAATGCTACAATGGAGAAAAAACAAATCTTCCAGCTTCAGGGCCAGGCCACCACCCTGGACTAAGTCTGAATGGGGATTTGTCTTTCCTCCCTCAAACTGCAGGGTGCCATACAGATCCCAGCAGTCTGAACAGATGTCCAGATGATAACTAGAAATTCCTGTAGCCTCTTGAGGCATCACAATGGCATTGCACTGAGCTAGGCTATCAAAACAACATAAGCTCTTCCTGTTGTCACTTGAAGGGTGCTGTGTTGGTGGGGACAGATGAATATTACTACCCTGTTGCATTCTGAGATCACTCTGTCCTGTGGGATAAATCATCTTTTGCTACAAAGATGAGCAGCCCAACTGTTCTGAGTGACATTTAGCAGGGACACAGTGTTGAGTGTCAGATGCTTCTTACATGTCCATTCAAAGTAATCTCCCAGAGTTGCTCCTAGAAATCACATGAGCAGGTCCTTGATTAGTCACTCCCATGGTGGCTGGAGGAGTTAAGCTCTAAGAAAACAAGATGTGTATTAAAAAAGGATGAACTGCTCACAAGGAGGCCTTTTTCTACCACTTCTCAGCTCCTGTTGTGATTTGGTTGGAGATCTCAACAAGGAGAGGCATGATGGAGCTGCCCTGAGCCAGGACAGATTTCCTGCAGATCCAAAATCATCATAATCAGAAACCCTGCTACAATTTACTGTGGAAATGGAACCAATTCCCAGCCTTTTCCCCTGCCAGCTGGATGGCTGCGGGGCAGAAAGTCTCTGAGATGACAAAAGGCAGGCAAAAAAACCAGAAGCAGCCACTCACACTTGGGCTTTCCATCTTTTTCTTCACCTCAATGCAAGTCACTATGACTTGCAAACAACAGCAAATTATCTAATTTGTTTGTACAGGCTCAAAGGCTTCTCATGAGCAGCCCCCACTTCAAGACCACAGCTCCAGGTACTAAGTGCTGTAAAAGCACCTATTAACAGAACGTGCTTTCCCAAATCACAAGTGGGTGTGAGGGAATCAGGGGCACTGAAAGGTGAATGAGTCCAACCCAGGAACAAAACTCATCTGCTGAAATAAAACCCGTGGCCTCACACACTACCTGATACTGCCTCTGAGCTGTGTTTTCATGCTCTAACAGGACTCTGTGAACACAGAAAGCTTTATGCCTCCCATTTCTGTTTAATTTCCTCTGATTATTATCTGAAGCACCCTTTCTGAAGAGGATGTACCCACTACATGATGCAGCTCCACTTCTGGGAAAGGGCTGTAATGGTGGAGGAGGGTTGAAACACCACAACCTCAAGTGTCAAACCACCAGGAACCCCAAGGATCCCAACCCACAGCCTCCTCCCAGATTATCCCTGCCTCCCCCTGGCCAAGATTCCAACAAGACCAAAATCACACGTGCTTGGAAAGGCTTCTGAGAGCTAACCAGATGATAAACACCAAGCCCCCATGCTGCTTTAAAAGCAGGTGCCATGTGAAGCATGCCTCACTATGCCAGATCCCAGCTGCCTGTCTAGAGATGCTCCTGATCCCCTCTCCTGGGGTGCCCCTGCCTGCTCGCAGCACTTGAAGGCAGCAGGTTGCCTGCAGTTGCCATAGAAACCACACCTCACCCCCTCCCCTTAATGATAGGCAGGTGCCAGGATAAGTGAGCAGATAATCAACAAGCCGAGGAAGGATTTGGAGCTCTGGTATTGGCCTCACTGACAATTAGAGTCCCTGAGAAATGAGAGAGAGGTTCATTTGAGCAGAGATGGGTTTTTCTCTCCTCCCTGTGCTGGTGCTTCCAGCAGCTGCCTCTCTGGCCGGGTTAAGGGAGGCTGGAAAGAGGAGCAGGAGGGAAACAGAGCAGTTGCCACAGCAACAGCTGAAGATGCATCACCACAAGGCTTGTCTGTGCAAGGCAGCAAGGAGTTGGCCATGCTCACCTGATGGCCCAGCAGTTCCCCCATCCCCTCCTCAGGCATCTCCACCAGGGTGCATTTAGGAGGAGGTGGACACTGGGCCTTCCTTCTGCACCTTGCAAAGAGGACAAAGCAGGACATTTGGAGGCCCTGAAAACCTGTTTGCTTTCTGAGACCTTGGGCTGGACTGAGATGCAGCAGTAGGGTGGGGAAGGGTGCTGCTGAACTGACTGCAAAGTCCATAGTGAGGAGATGTGGGCATTAGCANCCTCTCCTCCAATCTAAACAATCCCAGTTCCCTCAGGCACTCCTCATACGACATACTCTTCAGACCCCTCACCAGCTTTGTTGTCCTTCTCTGGACCCACTCCAGCACCTCAATGTCCTTCTTACACTGTGGCACCCAAACCTGGACACAGAACAAATGTGTCCAAACGCCTCTTAGATGCCTCCCAGTTCATCTTGAGTTATCATCATCACTCCCATCAGTGACCTGCTCTAGGTGATCCTGCTCTGGTGGGGGGATTGAACTAGATGATCTTTCGCGGTCCCTTCCAATCCCTGACATTCTGTGACTCTGTGAAGCACCACCCTGCTCCTCAGCAGCTGCTCACCAGCACACAGCTCACACAGCTTTCTACCACTCCTGACAAGCTCGTATCTGCAGCAGTTGTTTCTTTTCTGGGGGCTTTACTGTCGTTAGCACGTACGGCTCAACATAAAACAGGCTGGCACACCATCTTTTCTTCTGTTCTCCTTTTAGGCAGCAGATGAAAATCCCTTCAATGAAAAGCTTGTTTTGGGGGAGGAAGCCAAACGCACGCACACGCAACTCGGCTGAGCAGGGGAAGATGAAAACCTCCTTCAAGGTAATTAAATGATTATGGATCTTTGAAACTCGGTGGATAATAGATTTGTTATCTTGGCTTGCTTTTGGCTTTTGCCATTTTTTTTCCCTGTCTCTTCCCCCCCTGAAAGCAAAAATCCTTGCAAGGCCTGGAACAAATAGGGTTCATCTTAGAGAAGAATCATAGAATCACTCAGGTTGGAAAGGACCTCCAGGATCATCAAGTCCAACCTTTGGCCAACATCTCCTTAACCCCTAGACCATGTCTTGAAGCACCACATCTACTCATTTTTTGAACCCCTCCAGGGATGGTGACTCCACCACCTCCCTGGGCAGCCTGCTCCAGTGCCTGACCACTCTTGCAGGAAAGAACTTCTTCCTCATGTCCAATCTCCACCTCTCCTGGTGCAACTTGAGGCCATTTCCTCTTGTCATTAGTTACTTGGGAGAAGAGACCAACACCAGCCTCACCACAACCTCCTTTTAGGTAGTTGTAGAGAGGAATGAGGTCTCCTCTCAGCCTCCTCCAAGCTAAACAGTCCCAGAAGACACAAAAGAAGACTTAATCCTTTATCCCATCAACTCAGGGAGGGTCCTCCAGCTTGTACAGGTGTCTGTGAAACAGTGACATGAAAACTACCCCAATGCATCAGAGCAGTTCTGTATGAAGACAAGACAGATGATGCAATCAGGCATGTTGGGTAATAGATATCAGGAGAGACAGGTGCTGTTTCTGCAGCTTCTATCACCATGGAAACCCTCAGATCAACTGTTTTACCTCTCTGTGCCTCAGTTTCCCTCTACTACTCCTGTTTATTGTAGGGGGATTGGACTAGACGACCTTTGGAGGTCCCTTCCAACCCAACACATTCTATGATTCTACCTGTTGACTGTCTTGCCCATTTTCAGAAGAAAATGACTGAGCTCTCTAGATGGCCAAGAAAAAACCAAAAAATTTTCCTGCTCCTCTCTATCTTTGACACTAATTCTCTCCACTTTTGCCACCATCTCTCTTTGGGAAAAACAACACCACCAACAACCCGCTTCAGTATTAAAATGTCTTTTTTTTTCCCCTCAGTCTTTCCCTTCCTGCCCTCAATAGCAATAATATCAGGTCCCCTTTTATAAAGCAAGAAATCACTCAGTATATTTCCAGCTAGTGGACCTGGCTTTCCAAAACCTGCTGTAAAGGGAAATTATCCGCCAAGGTGAAGTATTTCTGCTGCAAATCATCCAGAGATATCATCAACCCTCTATGATTGAGTTCAGGGCTGTGATCATAAATACTCTTGCTTTATGACCACGCTGGAGTTCTTCACCAGGAGTAAACATGGGCTTTCCCAAGGCTTGATTCAGCTCCATTATGGGCAGAGCTGCTTCACCGAGCACCTGACAAGTGACAGGTAAGGAGATCATGGCTTGCTGCTAGCAAGGGACATGCCTTTCCTGTCCTTTCTCCATCTCTGGTTTGGTTTGGCCAGGAGGTGGTAGGACAGCTGTCCTGTCCCAGCCTGGGGCTGCCTGATCACTGCTATCCACCATGCAATTCAAAGGCCTCCCTTGGATGGGAGATCACAGGCTGTACAGATAGAAACAACATTTTGTCTTCTTGACAGCATGGGTCATGGCCAAAGCCTTTCTGCTGTCCCTCTGGAGCAGTCTCAAATTCATCCTGCACTCTGCATTAATCAGCAACAAGGAAAAAAAAAACCCCAAAATTAAAAACCCCCAAGATCCTCTCAGAGAACATGAAGACGACCTGAAAGAAAAGTGAGCTGAGCCCATGGGAATCCAGAAATTTGTGAGATGTGCTAAAGAAATCATGGGAGTCAGAAGTACACAAAGACAGAAGCCTCCCTTCAAAGCACTCCTGGCTGGTCAAGGGGTGATGGGTACCAGCCCAACTGGTCCATTTGCAGTCCAGGCCATCTGGAGAGTGGGAAGCCTCTTCCCACATGATGGCAAGATGCTGCTTGTAAGATGGCAAGAAAAAAAAATCACGTAGAGGTGGGTGTATCAACAAGAGAAGGTGAAGGCCATAGTGAGGGGGAGGGGAGCAGGCTTGGCATGCCAGCAGTGATGATTACAGAGGGAAGGAGTTTCTGGCACTGGTCCATATGACAGAGTAACACCAATATTTGTTTGCTTGGCAAGGAGTCTCTTGGTGCAATCAGACCATATGATCCTGGAAGCTGGCCATGCTAAGCTGCTCAGCAGACTCATGGAAGGACTGCAAATGGGATGGTCCAACCATCCCACACTGATAGTAGAGATTCCCAGCAGCACCTCCTGGAGAGTAACACATTTAGCAGGTACTCATGGTAGCAAACACTTCCTCCTCCTCATCCTTCAGGAGTTCAAGTGCTTGTAGAAGAAAGGATCAAAAGGATCACTGTAGATGGAGATGAAACACCAGTAAAAAGAGTCCCACTGAGGCTGATGGTACATTTTGAGCACTACTGATGATGTCATTGGGAAGTCTGGAAATGGACCTCAGTCCTGTCAACCTTGTGAGTCACGTTATGTCGTTGGGAGCTGGGTGGAGGTGTGGATGGACAATGAGGAGCTAGGCTTGGCTTCAAGACACCAAATGGATTCTATTGTTCAATGGACCCACTCAACAAACAGGCATGGGTACAGGGACAGAAAAAGAAAGAATTAAAGGTGCAAGTAAAAAATAGACAGTGGAAATTACAGTGAGAGAGATGGTTCCTCAAGAGAAGCATGGGAGATACACGCAGCAGTTGTTCAAAGTGTCACTTGGTAAAATCTTCCTGGCCACAGAGCAAACGTAAATCTGCATTTCACGGAATCACGGAATGTCAGGGATTGGAAGGGACCTCCAAAGACCATCTAGTCCAACCCCCCTGCCAGAGCAGGATCACCTAGAGCAGGTCACACAGGAACACGTCGAGGAGGGCTTTAAACATCTCCAGAGAAGGAGACTCCACAACCTCCCTGGGCAGCCTCTTCCAGTGTCTGTCACCCTCACCATGAAGAAGTTTCTTCTCATATTTATGTGGAACCTTCTATGTTCCAGCTTACACCCATTGCCCCTTGTCCTATCATTGGATGTCACTGAGAAGAGCCTGGCTCCATCCTCCTGACACTCTCCCTTAATGTATTTATAAACATTAATGAGGTCACCCCTCAGTCTCCTTTTCTCCAAGCTAAAGAGCCCCAGCTCCCTCAGCCTTTCCTCACAAGGGAGATGTTCCACTCCATCATCTCTGTGGCTCTGCACTGGACTCTCTCAAGAAGTTCCCTGATCTTCTTGAACTGAGGGGCCCATTTGTCAGAAAGCACTTGTGATACCATCCTCCCCCAGCCCCAGTGCTCTTGAGAGCCACAAACACAGAGACAGCAACAAGAAGGACCCTGAAGCTACAGGGCATTTCTCACACTGCCAGGCAGAAAACTCTCTCTGAAAGGTTGGGGTTTTACAAAGCCATTATTCTTATATTGTCCAGTCATTCCAGAGCTGAGAAGTGTTTCTTCTGCATGGCAGGCAGCAAAACCAGCTCCTGAGCTGCCAAAC